>JAZHYW010065933.1:0-30138 GCA_037355805.1 Ixodes ricinus
CTCACTTCTCTTCAACTTTCTTCGTCGGCAGATTTTTCCGCGTACCAGGGTTCTTTTAGAGGAAAGAACGGCCCACCGAAAAACCTAGGCAATCAATGCTCCGACACAGCAGTCTTTGAGTAAAGAGAGGATTTTTGTGAGTAAGCGTAAATAAGTAAATGCACGCATACAGTGTCCCAGAAAAAAAAAAAAATTAAAAGGAACTGCAGTGGTTTTTGATGTCCTCATGTCCTCGAGGAGAAGTGTTTGCATCCAGAATTTGTTTCCAAAGTCTGGTGACAGTGGACCCCTTTTCCAAAGCATGCGCCATTGGAAAGTGCGTGCGGCAATCACGAATTTGAGCCGGCCTATTAAAGTGCCACACCGATCCCCGGACACGTTTATAAAGTATTAAAAGTGCTCTGGGCAACGGTGGAGCACCTGTTCCCGCCTGTGAGCCGCACTCCGGCTTCTGGCGGTCTGCAAAAGCTTCGGCGGCCGGGGTCGGGATGCTGCGACTATGCGCGCGCCTTTGCTCCACTGCTGCCGGAACCTGGGACGGGCCACGCAGAGACGATCCGACGGCATTGCGCTTTGGCCCCTGCGACCAGGGGCGGATGCAGGAATTTCCTGAGGGGGGTCAGGTGTTGGTCAGCGTACCATTTGTTCGGGTCTCCTCCTCTGCATGGTTGCCCTTCACCTAGGCACCTGCAGAAATCAAGAGGGGGTCAGGACATCCGAACCCCCTCTAAGATCCCGCCCCTGTCTGCGTACGCAGCCCAACGGTGATGCAACACAATGGCCGAACCACATTGAGCCGGCCACAATGACAGCGAGCAGAAATAAGAGTGCGTCGCGGAGCGTCTGGCTGAAGAGCAACTTGTCCCGGGACAATGCTTTGCGACATCTTCCGGTGAACCGAGGGACCTGCATGCGAAAACGCGGTAGGCGGCTTCGGATGCGTGCTCCGGGCGTAGGGATGCTTTTGGGGGAAGCTGACCTGAGCAGCACGACGATGTCTGCAGGGGCTTTGGCACCACTGGGTTCGAGAGTTCCCGGAACCACTGCTTCAAGGCCCCGCCCGATAGCGTGCGCGGGCACATAGCCTCCAGCACTGCCCCGGACTCCAGGGATTAGCTGCCGCCGGTAGATGCTGCAGAGAAGTAGCGCAGCTCCTTTCGCTCCGCCGTAGGCGGTCCACCAACAATGCTAAAACAATTTTCGAATAGCGCGCGGGCACTTGCGAGCGCCAGCCATACAGAGTAAAGCGTGAAATGCAGCACCGCCGCATTCGGGCGGTTGCTGCCCAGGTTCGCCTTGCTCAGTGGCACGATCGCCATCGCCGTTGCTCGTTGCATACTGCTGCGCTGTGACGTGCCTGGTTCTTACTGTTGCGGTGTGGGGACTCTGTTGGGCGCTTTCGGCGAAAAAGGGGCGCAAGATTTCTGACCTCAAGTGGCGTGACCAATCGTGACGGTCGAAAATTTCATCCGTGCGGTACATCAACGGATCCCGACAAAGTAATGTTGCCTTTCCCGCTTGCTGTGATGGTACTGATCTCCCAGGGCTGCCGAACTGCCTCCATTGTAAGGAGTCGAGACCTGCGTGCTTTTGGTAAACTCGCAGTTTGCCACCGGCATCTTTAAATTTGATTCCGTTTATCTGACTACTTTGCACCGGCCCGATGTCGCAGCAGGGTGAGTAACACCAGCCAGCCAGCGTGTCTGTCGAATCAGTTAACTGCGGCTAGTTCTTTGCTTTCCTTACGATTTCCGTTAGAACACTCTGAACAGTAACTGTGTTTTGATGGCAATATTTTTTGAAGGCGAAGGGATCTCGAAACGCTTTAGCTTTATCTTCGGCAGCTGTTTCTGCTGATCGAGGAGTTTCGCCTGTGAGTTGCATTTCCAGCGAAGAGCTTTGGCATGCAGCTACTAAAGTAGCAAATTTATTTGTACATTTCAGAAGCTGGAAAGCTTAAGCAAATAAAGCAAAACAAAGGACAAATGAACGAGGTATTAAGGACACACTGACGCCCCCCAAAGAAATGACTGCCCTGTGCACATGGCTGAGTATTATGGTTTCAAAAGACTATCAATGAATACTACTGCTACAGCGTCCCATATATTTTAAATAAGAAAAGTAAAAAAAGCGAAGGAACTGCTCAGAAACTGAAACTGTGGCACTGGGGAGGAAAGAGAAAATTTAGAGGAGGAGTAGGGTGGCGGAAGTCCAAATGGCCGCGATACATTTTTCCCAAACAACACATTTGCAGATTTTTAGAAGCCACAAAAAATGGAGTATGGTACATTTCTTTTTTTCTTTTTTTAATATTGTTGTTGTTGTTGCCTTCAATGACCCATGACTTTTGATTAAATTTGGTTATTAAGGTTGTGTCTAAACCTCAGAAACCTGCCCGTGACCACGGAAAAGAGAGTTGAGACAGCGACTTCGAGGCCGGCGAGTTCTCGATCGAGCGGTTTTTCGAGGTGGAAAGGAACTTCGCATTTCGAGCCGCAATTGTGCTCTAGGTGAGTTGGGCTCTCATATGCAATATACAAGCAACAAAAACATTGGAGAGCATAAATACTTTGTCAGTGTCCTACTAAGTACCGACTATGTGAATACGTTGATTAAGAGCAGAGCTTACTTTCAGAGCCAAAAATGATTTGGCTTGAGATGAGATTTACCATAGGCGCTTGCCGTTGTACCACTCGAGACATGTAGGTAGCAGGAGCTAGTAGCCGGTTGCCTGCAGGTAGGCGATCCCGAGAATCGCAGGCTGCATGTTTGAGACCCCTGGTGTAAAGCTTGCTGCCCAAGTTCCATTCCAGGCAGCAAACCCATAGAATTTGCTGCCCGGAGTTGAAAGTCCTCCTCACCTCAAGATGACGTTGTGCACATACGTAGTCAACTGCATGACCAGTGCATTTTACCCAACAGAAATAACTAACCTGGAGAAAAAGGAGGCCTAACACTATAAAAAGAGGCCGGAACAGTGACAGCGGTTTCTGGCCGCCTTTTATGTCGTCCACGAGTCAAATTATTGGCACCCATCCTTTACGTGAAATGTGCTATTCCACAACTGAGTACAGTGGAGAGACATTGAAAGTGCCGGAACAGAAACGGCTGCTAGGAAATGTCAGATCTCACACTGCTTTATTTCTTCCCTCACGGTTAACACAACATGAGAACAAATTAACAAATTCTGAACGGCAACTCTTCTGACTGCAATGGGATGGATTAGCACAGTAGGCTTCTGACCCTACTTCAGGGGATTGACTCTGGGGATATGTACAGCCTCTTTTAAAGAGATTCCATTGCAATGACAACAGCAGTGTTCTATCCTTGATGGAAACATTTAGCTCTGTGATGAAGCTATCACATATAGTTTCATTTTTTGGAACACACGTGTGGAGGAAAGCTTGTTCGAAAAAGGTAATTATGATTCAGGAAGTTTGCAGACTTTCGCAATGTTCGAAAATTCTTTTGTACCTCGAAGTCACTCTTTTTCCAAACTACATTGTTTTATTTGAAGCACTATAATTGGGGTTCCATGTTTTTGCAATTTACTCTCCAAATTCAGGGGTGGTTTTTCAAAGCTCATCTGTTTCAAAAGATGCTGTTTTTCCAACGTCAATTTTCGATGCCTGGCGAAGAAAATGGGCATTTCTTGGGGTTTCTGTAGAAGAAAACGGGACATGGGGTTCCTCAACCTCCAGGGAGCATAAAGGGTTTTCAAAGAAAAAAAAAACTGGTTGCATGTTTGACTATTGTGCCAACTGTGTTTAAATGCGGTAGCTTTATAGGGCCATCAATGGCAAAAAGTGTTTTGAAACAAACTAAAAGTTTATTGATGCTTTTAAAGTTCCACAAGTACTTTAACCTTAGAAATGTTACGTGGTGATTACGGAATTTCGCCGCACGCAAGCACAGTGGGCGATTGCTGGTGACTGCAGTGGCTGTCAGTGGCTGTTGTTGCTGTTTTCGTTGTTCCTAAAGGTGTTGCCGCTGTCTTCAGATTTGGCCGTTTTACAGAGCAACGGTTTATGTATTGAGAAGTATGCTACAAAGTTCACGCAAAGTAGTTCGGGAACACCTCGTGCAAAGACGTAATTGATGGTGGTCATTTCCACTCCGGATCGTCAGGACCCTGACCTCGAGGTGGGCGACCACATATTGGTGGCATTGTGAAGGCTAGAGGCTAAATGGTGAGCGCAGGAAGAAAAGCTGGGTTTTGTATGGAAACATATCATGTCACACCATCGTCTCTTTGTGATGCTGCGTACCCTTCCCTTCAGCACCACCCAGATACAAAGCCTTTGCGCTGAGTTTTCTGGGTCAGCAAGAGAGAGGAAGTGCACTTTCCTGCCCTTTCCACTGCTCCTCATTCTGCACTCTCTTTCTACACCACATGTTTCTGCTCCTCTCTTTCTTGCCCTTTCCACCCCTCTCTGCTCCGCGCGCTTCCTTGCACCACCTGCTTCTGCTCCTCCCGTTCCTGCGTGTTGGGTCCCCAGCTCAGACAGCAGCGCACTGGGCTTCCATGCCGCTGACTGAGGTTCAATCCCTAGCACTGGTTGCCATTTTTTTCAAGATCGTTTAGCGGCTACGGACCGACCGACCCACACATTTTCTGCTTCCTAGGCTCCAGAGGTTGGCTGGCCCTATAAAGCTACCTCTTTAAAATCCAGCCAGGCAGAATGCAATGCTGTGTTCTGGATAAGCAGAAATAATGCTGTAGATAAAGATTTCTTCCTAACGAGCTTGGACTATTCGCATTTCAAAACAGTTCCAATACATGCTTTGCTCATGACCGCCATCGCAACATGCCGGTGGTCATCCCCACTTGTTTTTGTCAAGACAAGCCAGTTTGGTGGCATGAAATGTACGCGCTCGGCAGCAAGGTCACCACAATGGCAGCCGACGTGACGTTAATGCAAGCCATGCCATTTGGAGTTTATCAGTACATACCAAAAACATGGAGCCCTAACACGTCGGCTGCTTGGTTCCACTCGCAGCTCCCAAAGAGCTCTGCTCCTGAACGATTCGCCCGCCGAGTTCCGGCACGTGTTCCAAGTGCGCACTCACCCTGAGCTCCCGTTGGCGCGCGACGGATCCCGATTTGCGAAAAGAGTCCCTCGGTCGAGCTGTGCTGCGACAGGTATGCAGTGGCCATGTGCAGGAACCTGCAGCGCCAACCGGTGTTAGGGAGGAAACAAGCATGCGTCCTCACCTGTGCTACAAATAGTAGAAAAAACAGAAACCGATCATACATTATGTGTTCTAAGAAAAAGACCGTGGTCTTAAAGGGTAACTGCAAAGAAAAAAAGTGTATTTTTAAACAGCCTAATTAGGACAAGCATGTCACAAAACAATTTTTCCGCCAAAAACAAAATTTTTTACAGCAATATTTATTGCGCAGGACTGATTTTAGTTTGCGGCTATTTCACCCGTTTTGAATCGCGCGCCACAAAGTTGCTATTATACGTCACGGAGTAGCTGCTATACGTCACGGTGTGACGTATACCAGCCACTCCGCGCGCGTCGAAAGAGCGGGAGTTTCAAATGCGGAGAGGTTGGGACTCCGACTAAATTACGTCCTGTGGCGTAAATATTGCTAGAAAAATTTGGTTTTTCGCGGAAGATTTGTTTTGTAACATGCTTGTCCCAATTAGGCTGTTTAAAAAAACACTTTTTTTTCTTTGCAATTACCCTTTAAAACACACAAAAAAAATATTTTTTTCAGATTTTTTTTTTTTTTTAAGTTAAACATTTTTTGTAAGTACTACACTTGGGAAGTGCACATTTATGTAGTTGGATCGATTCGAAGTTTCATATTCAGGCTGTTTGTAAGCATGTTTTGAAAAGCGTTTTGTTTTCTCAAAATTAATTTTTTTGTGAGGACACAGTTTTCCTAACTTATTTGGATCTAGAGATTGGACCTGAATACTAAATAAGAGAGCAACGAGACTACTATTTTTGGAAATGTTAATTACAAAATTTCTAATTGGCAAAGACTTTAATGACTCATCTCTAATGATCAGCAAACAAATTTTAAGTTGTGACAACTTTTTCTAGAATGAAGCTAAAATTATAACAATGGCTTTGTTCCACTCTACTGTTTGTAGAACATTATAGGCCATATTGCACCAATTTCAAGTTATTTAGAAGGCACTAAAAAAAAGGGGGGGGGTTTGGGATAGCAGGATAAAAATTACAACTGGTGTAAATAGGCAGTCTTTTTCAAGAAATCGACAACCCGGTCAAATGGAACGAAAGGGCTGTCACTATGTAAAAACATTGGATGAAAAATGAAAAGGCAGATGACCTTTAAAAAGTTCTGGAAACCTAGATTGGTGGTGAAACATACAATGTCATAAAATGTGCAACACTGTCAGCCCTTTCCGACAATGGGCACAGAGCTTCACATCTTTGCCACAAAGGAGGTGCAGGTGTGCCAAGTGGTTACGGACAATCCTCAGGCAGCAGAGCAGAACCTCAACACGGAGTTCCTTGTGGAATGCGCTCCCCCACAGAGCCATGTGGGCTTAATGACATGGAGCTTGATGTTGCATTCTTTGTCCCACTCTAATTGCCATGAACTCAAAAGTGATTTCTTCAAAAACGGTTAAATATCTTGGTGGAGTAAGCCATGCGTTGTTATTGGTGAATCCTTAGCAGCTGCAGCCAATCTCTATGCTTCCTCATTCCCTTAAATTCCAACATGACTTGGTACCGAACAGTTTTACGCCACATCAGAGTCCAAGACCTTCATTCCTTCAACCTCGTACATGATGAGTAAGAAGATTCTTTGTGGGGAGTCGAGAGGGAACGGTCAGTAACAGACTTTGGGAGTCGACAAAGAGGACAGCCTTCCTTATATTGTTGTCCAGTATGTGTTTAACAGCTGAGAGGATGCCATAAAGCGCTGCAGTAAAAATGCTCGCTGCACAGTAAAGTTTTACAGCTTTCGTGAATGAACCAGAATACACTGCACAGCCAGCAAAAGACGATTTCGACCCATCGGTATAAAATTGAGTACTCTCTATACGTCTCCCGCAACGAAAGGAACCCCTGCTGGAGAACATGCACAGAGACAACCCGCTTACTATATCATGTAAGTGACGAGTCACAAATGACTGGCACTTAGTTCCAAGGAGCAACTGTCCCTGTGATTTAGCGCAGAAATATCATGAAATGGGACAAAGAGAAACACTATAACTCTGAATGCAAAAGTTCAGCGGCCATACAATACCCGGCTTGTTCTCAAAATGTCAAGGAAATCGACACGTATGAACATCACTGTAGGCCGGGTGTTGTGGATTAGAATAGACCCTGAAAGCATAACAAATACTTCGGTACTGTCCGAGTTTCTCGAGCAACATCTGATGCGTATCAGCATATAAACTCTGCACAGGTGATGTTCTAAATGCACCTGAGGCAAGTTTGAGTCCTAAATGGTGAACTGGATCCAGCATCTTCAAAGCAGATGGTCGTGCTCTATCGTACATGATTGCACCATAGTGAAGGCAAGACCAAACCATGGAGTTGTGTAATTGTAGAAGGCATTGCCTGTCTGACTCCCATGACATGTGCAACAACACCTGAAGATTACCCCAAGAAACGCGTTCTTGTTGAACAGATGTGTCAATGTTATTTAGATGCAAAGAAGGGTCCAAAGACAATCCCCAACGCAACAAAAAAGGAATACAGATACAGTCAAACGCCTGTATAACGAAGCGTGTGGGACCGCGATAATTCTTCACTATACACGTCACTTCGTTATATCCGTCGCGCACTTTAATGACCCCAATAAAGCAGATGTAAAGGCTATTACAGCGTTGTACAGGCTATTTCGTAGTAGAAGCGTTCGTTGTAGCGGCGTTTGACTGTAGGATTTTGGAGAGAAAACTTGAAACTGTTTTCATCTGCCCATCTTTTTCATCTGCTGATAGTAAGTTATAGTTGCCATTCACAACTGGGGAGATTACATGAAGAGAAGGAGATCTGCACGTCGTCTACATAAAGATACCGATGGTGGTATCACCTTTGCAAGACTTCACTTTCACAGCAAATAGAGTAACACTCAGGACTCCTCATGAGGAACCCTATTTTCTTGAGTGAAGACATCAAACAGTCTGAAGCCTAAGCGAACCTGCAAAGTATGCTCACTTATAAAGTTCCGCACGCATAGAAGCATGCGGCCATGTACACCGCAGCTGTACAGATCCCGAAGGATTCCCTAACTCCACGCGGTATAGTAGGCCTTTTATAAAAACAAAATGCCGAAACACAATGCTGCTGTTGAATGCTGCCATTGAGAACGTTTCCAGCAATGAGAGAAGGCAGGTTCTTTCCATATATAGTTAAAAAAACTAACAAATCTGTCCCCCAGTGATTCGGGGGACAGGCACCCGAGCATTTTATAGTTAATTCTGTCTGGGCCAGGTGCAGACTGCTTTATTGTACTACAGTCAAACCCGTTTATAACGAACTGCAGGAAACGCTACGATCAGTTCGATATAGCAAGTAGTTCGATATAGCAAAAAAACATTTACAACGAACTTCTGCGACGAGTTCTGTGTAAGGCGAGAGCTTCGCTTTCTTTCTCATCTCTTCAGTTCCGCCTTATAACAACGCGCTGGAAAGTGCTTTTGTTTTTTGTTTGCATGCGTGCGGAGTTCGTTCTTTTAGCTTTCTCCCCTTCAGAATCGCTTCTCTTTGCTCGATTTGTTCTCAACTTGAGCTTTTGGAATTTTCTTTCTTTCCGTCTTCTTTTTTTGGGGAAGGGACAGGCTAGAAGACGATTGTCTGCGCGTTTTTGGAAGCGTCCATATTAAAAATAGCGCAAAAAAGGCAGGACAAAAAGACGAAGAAGCACACAGGACAAGCGCTACCCTGTGTGCTTGTCCTGTGTGCTTCTTCGTCTTTTTGTCCTGTCTTTTTTGCGCTATTTTTAATATGAATGTCCATCACCAACTTGCCCAGCAAACCAAGCTTTTACAATAGAGTTTTGGAAGCGGTTTGGGGGGAAAAGTTCGATATAGCCAATGTGTTGTTCGTTATAAAACATACTTTTTACATGAATTTTTATTTAAATTTTCCGCGAGTTCGATATCGACAATAATTCGCTGTACGTGGGTTCGTTCTAAACGGGTTTCACTGTAAGTGCCACCTGGAGTTCACACATTGTGAATGGTCAGTCGTAAAAATGTGAGCCAGAATTTGACATTGAGATGAATTGCTTTTCAGCAGTCGTCTGGAACTTTTTCAACTTTGCACTGAAGTTCGAGGAACTACTAACCAGCTGGAAACGCTCACCAAGAGCATTTGCTTGATCTTTGAGTGATACAACAGGAGCAGAAAAAGAGGAGTCGGGAAAGATAGATAATCTCTGCGGACTTTCCGCAGGTGGTCCCACACTTCTTTAGCCGGAACAAAACAGTTTTGTTCCGGCTAAAGAGCCGGATGAGACGTATTTAATCAACGATGTCTTCTTGGCACATTTTCTCGTCCAACGCGCTTTGGCCCTGCGCTTTTTAAATTCCATCGGATTAAGTGCAGTTGGATACCGGCAGAATATACCTAGGGTTGTTCGTTTTCGGGTAAAACCCGATTTTACCCGATTTTTACACCCCGAACATGTTTCAGGAGAGTCGGGTTAAACCCGATTTCTCCCCGAATTCCAAAACCACATAACCAACCTATTTATTTTTACGCCGCACGGAGTTTGCGGTGCACACGCGCTAGCTACAATACCTCGGGACAACAGTGACCTATAGTTCATTCCGCAAGCTGCGTGCAGCACTGTGGACGCTACACGACTCTCAACCAACCGCCCAACGAGCGCGCCTAACTCCATTCTACGTACTCAAGCATCAAGCAGAATGCAGGGATTGGTGTCCGACGCGCCACACGCGCACGCCTTCCCCGTATGAAAGATTCGAAGTAAATAACCAAAATAAAGCGTTGACGAATGCGCGTGCAAGATGCCATTTGTTTTAGGCATTTGCTTTAGAAAAGTTACTACTGCTACTGCTGAGGCCAGCACGTGCGGCGCGTGGAACACCAATCCCTGCATTCTCCTTGATGCTTGGGTAATTTAGCAATAGGTCCATAGGTGTTGGGGCTTCGGAGAGACATTTCCGTCCCCCCGCTGAGCAGGTGGAACCGCCTCGGCACGCCATGTAGCTTCGGCCCTGCTGCACGCAGCTTGTGAAATGCACTATCAGTCCCCCTTCGACCGCTAAGGTATCGACGCCCAGCAGGATCTCTCGGGTAGCATGGCCATCTCGCTGGCGTCCAACCTCTCTCACGAACAGCGTCCGAGCCATTCAGTCGCGTAAACAGAGTGGGAAAACTCAACAGGTTTATTCCATAGCGAAATATCTGATCAAAGATGACCGTCCCTCGAACGGTCGGGGTTTTTGTTGACACCTGAGGGAGAGGAGGATTCCGTGGGCGGTGCTTCCCTTGAAGCGACAGACGTCAATCGGAGCTGGAAACCCCTGATATCCCCCCGATTACCATCTTGAAACGGACCCCTAATTTTAACATATGAGCGTTAAGAAACTCGTAAAACACTCCAATGAAAAAAAAAATGAAAAAAAACGAATGTATTATTGAGTACATTTGTAAATTTAACCCGAAAAAACCCGAATTTCGGAATCTTTCCACAAAAAACCCGATTTCTCCCCGATTATCAACTTGAAAAATAGCACCCGATTTTTACTCCCGAATTTAAAAAAATATAAAACCCGAAAAAGAACAACCCTAAATACACCTTAGGCCCGGTTCTGTTCCTTTCATTCATCGTTCCACCAGGGTTTTCACCTCCTGGGAAGATTGCCACATGTTTGGGGGATAGAAGATGCATTGATTATCCATTCAGATAAATTGTCGACTCCTCGGGGGGCATACTACCAAGTAGAGATAGGTCAAACGCAGCTTCTGAACCAAAAGAGCTCAGTCAGACTTCTCCAAATTCCACCTAAGGCGGCGGGTCGAAAATGATGGAAGGGGTCCAAAACTCTAAATTATAGGGAAATGGTCACTGCTAAAAGGAGTATTTAAAACTTTCCATGAAAAGAATGGAAGTAAGGAAGGTGATGATATGGAAACGTCAATTGAGGTGAAAGTGTTAAGAGTATAGTGCTAAAAGAAGGTGGCCCGGAAGTTAATAAAAGCCATTAGATAACTTCACCGCGGGAATCCTGACGTACCCCAAAGGGTGGTGGGCATTAAAAATCGCCCGAAATTGTAAAAGGCTCGGTCAGCTGAGCTACGAGGCCTTGCAGTTCATAGAGATGCAGTGGAACATTAGGCGGCAGGTAGAGCAATACCAGTGTGACGAGGCAGTCAAAAGGACCGGAACTGCCACTGCCTCAGGCGACATAAGTATTTCAATTTTTGAGGTAAAGCAATGAATTATAATTATTCTAAAGAATGTTTTATTAACAATATGTGACAAATTTTAATGTTGTAGCTATTCAATTTCATTAGATAATGCCTCAGAAATTTAGTGACAGAACGTCAAAGTAGCCATGTTTGCACATTTGTGACACAAAAGATATGCCCTCTACAAAGCTGTACATACCTCCAAATCAATAGTTCCCACGATCTGTTATGTGGAAAATATTAGATTTCTAATATTTGTAGTTTGCGTAGTGGGTATCACTAAACATAACATAAATGAAAACTTCAAAAACCTAGTATGCCGTTCTGGCACACTAAAGCTTTTTTCTCTTAATGTATTATGTTTTTTGCAAAATCTTTTTAATTAGGGTATGTTTCCTACACATGTTGAGGAGTAACATATAAAAAAATTCAACAAGACCAAAAAATGTGTCAGGACTCACGTGCATGATTTTATTTGAACAGAGCCATTAGTCACATGGCTCTATATACAGTCCAAGCTCGTTATAACAGACCTTGATTTTTACCAAGATTTTGGTCTGTTGTAAAAGGAGTATGTAGTATGCAGATATAAAATTAAGCCAATGGTATGTAGAGGAAAACCAACCGAACTTCACAAATCGGTATGTTATATCCAAATGTCTGTTGTAACCAGGTCTGTTATAATGAGCGTAAACTGTATATGTATAAAAAGTAAAGGTCAGGTGAAGCCGAGTCACGTGACGTCTAAATCACGTGACAACTAAATTAGCGGAGAAACTACAGTAGTGAATGGTATGCGACATCAATTTTCCCGCCCAATTTAGCAGGGAAACTGAATTGGTTTATAGGCCAAGTGACATCAGGCCACGCAATATCAATTTCCCCGCCAAATTTAGTGGGGAAACTGAATTGGTTTATAGGCCAAGTGACGTCAGGTCATGTGACATCAAATTTCCTGCCAAATTTGCGGGAAATGCACGGACAGACGGACGGACAAATATTTTGAGATTAGGGGGTAGTGATAAAAAGAATTTCATGGTTTAAAAAGTATGGCTCTTTGCATAGCACTACTAATTTCCGCTTTTACCAGGAGAGGTATGGGGGTGCACTTTAGAATAGATTTACCTTATCTTTTCAAGATGTACACATTTGGCATTGCTTCTTCCTCAGACAAACTCATCTTGCAAGAACTACTTTGTGCGACGTATTAGCAACGTGCAAAACTTCTTTTCCTCGAGGTGACAGTACAGACCTACTTACATTGACACCGTTAGGTCACGTAACGTGACATGCCGCATACGCCATGGACGAACATGAAACCTGAGTTACCTTCCATCAGAATGCAATTTTGCATCATTAAACGACCAAAGTTGAAACGCCGTACGGGACTTCATCGCACGCTTGCACCTCCCAGTGCCAGAGAGCCAGGGAGGAAGCTTGACGAGGAACCCGTGGGAGCACTCTGGAGAACCCCCGGTGATCCGGAAGTCCTAGTCATTTACAAGGTGAAAACGGCGCCTCTATCCGCCAAACTTGGACTGTGCGTGGTGCACGCCCGAGGCTGCCGAGAAACCCAAGGTACAAACTCTACCGTTCTCATTCAATCGGCGACTTTCTCGGGAATCTAGCGACCAACTGCCTGTATAGTTCTCAAGCCTCTAAAGAGTAAAATTGGGAACCTCTTGGAGTACAGCGGTATATATATATGGCTTGCACGTGACGTCATTCAAAGAGCGCTCCGGTCACAACCAGAAAAGAGGGGAAGAAGCTCCCCTCTTATCAGGATCCTCTTTTGTGCTTCCTGGATTTGCACAGACGTCGCTATTCTCCTCCCAGAAGATTATAGAAGACTAACCCGTCACTCAAACTTCTTACAAAGGCAGCTTCCCCTTCTCCTCTTACATGGTGGCCAAAAGTATGCGATGTGATGTCAGTGCAGGCCATGTCTAGGGCAAGACCAGATCGTTGGCGAGAAAACAGTGAAAGGCCGTCGAAGGTGTGACTAACCTCGGAACCAAGAGGCCAGAGTCCTGGGACAGCACCATGGGCTGCTCCTCGATGGCCACCCCAAAGATGGCACCGCCGGCAGGGCTGCCGCACGAAGCCTGCATGAAAGCACTTCTTTTTCACGTACCGCAGTCAAGGTGCGAACTGCAACTCCGTCAACCCTTTCCTTCAACTTGAGGTCGAGGTTTGAGTCTTCCGCATCAATCTCGCGCCTCCATTCTGCCCCGCAAGTACCCCGGCCACTGGCCAAACAATGCTTCAGAACTCCAAGATTGGTGCAGACAGTGTGTAACATGGGCTCCAGTCAGGACACAGGTGAACAGAGTATAGGCCAACGTAGCACCACAAAATAATTGACGCTTCAAAGTAACGACACTTCGGTCAAAGTGCCACATAGAATCATTGTTGCCAGCTATCGCCAGCTTTTGGTGACATGCCCAAAAGAGAGTGCAAAAAGCACTATTCGGCATACTTTTCGGTAAAACACTGCGCAGCAGAGAAAAAAAACCGCGATGATCTCCTAACACCATCTACCACTCAAACATCGCATATCAAAACCACGACTGTCGCGAATGCCACCTGCGCAGCTCTAGGCACCGAAACGGCAGCACCACAACCAGCTGTCGAGTCAACAAATGTCGCAAGATATGAACGGACAAACCACAACAGCAGAGTGCCAATACTCGGAGCGCAGCTTTCCAGCGACTTGAGTCCAGTGCGAGTCATTTGTAGGTTCAAAGTAAAGTGCACTGGGAGCGTGCAACGCCGAAAGGGCGTCACACTGCTCCTGCTCCCTGTTATGTCCCATAATCAAGCACAGCCCGCTCCGACCCGTTTTTGCACTCCAGCAGCGCCTTAGCTACGTCCTCCCGCGGCCGTGCCTCTCCATCTCGCCCCGGAATAAAGGTTTGGCACACCAGGATGTTCAAATGCGTATCCATCTCCAGCATCGCTCCATTCATGTTCTTGCGTCGTTCAACCTGCAGGAGTTCAACCTGCAGGGTTCGATCGTGCCCCTCGTAAATGTAAGAGGCACCGACGGCCACGCGCAGCCACGTTTTTTGCTTATAAGCTTTGGAATGTGCCTCTACGAAACTCTCGCGCGTTACACGGTTCAGAAATCCCCACTAGACAACATACACCAGTGTCAGTAATAATACTTGAGAAGTACTTTTTGCTCCTTTTATTACCTGATTGCTCTTTGATTGCTGGTGGACTGAGTAGGTGTACTGGTGTCGAGCGACTGCAGCTGTTTGTGCCAGTGCATGAAGGAGACTTCTGTTCCTAGTTTCCAGTCTCAAGCAGAAACATTTAGCATTAATTGAGGCCCCAAACCTTTTGTATAGCGCTATGGTCAGTCCATCTGATCGGAAGGTAAGGTCGGCTGCTACACAGGATGTCTATGTACCGTGCTTTGTCTAGAAGCCGCACCGTGGTGCCACTGTCACACACTTCCAATACACCTTCCAAAAACGCTCCTGGGCCGCTGCCGTGTTGCTGATAATGATGCTGTTTGCAATCGTTTGTAGCTGGAAAGTGTCTACCACCTTCGTGGGCTTTATTTTCTTTATTTTTGCTGCATACCCATTTTGTGTTACCTTTCACTGCAAGAACCAGTGCTTGTAATCAGAGAGCTTCCTATTTAAGCATTTCTGCTCGGCAGGGAAACAAATAAAGGGAAGACCAAACTACCCACTACACGCCACGCTACAAACAATGAGAACCGTTCTCCATTGAGATAATCCTCCGAGAGTCCTTGGCTTTCGCCAAAAATAACTGCTCGGGTTGGGGTGGGGAACAAATGAATTGAGTTTATTCCTTTGCTTCGGTGCTGTGCTAAAAGCAAGCTCCCTCCAAACATTCCCCAAAGCCAGTTTCTCTTAGATTCCTTTCAATTGTCGTAGAGCGACTTATGTCGACACGGTTGATAGGATGTGCTGCATTATTTGAGACATTTCCGAAGTAAACCATCGTTGGATAATGTGACATCATGCGGTACATACAATATATTATTCAAATGTCGAGACCCGCTGAATTTCGTGTCTGGGTTCTGTTGAATACATTGGTAACCACGTTATTTGTATGCCGGAAATCCGCAGCTTTGTCAACTGAAAAGGCTGAACAGGCAATCCCCTCAAAACATGGATTAGAATAAAATCTACATTTCATTCGGACTGCTTCCATCGCGCAAGTTTAGTTTCAAGTGGCACAGTGCTTTCTGAATGGCCTCGGGAAATTACATATGACAAGAAATGCAAAAAACCGCGGGCAAAATATAAAAATTTCGTTGCCAGCACCGTCTGAAATTCTGCCTATGCAGGCAGCGCCACTTGAAATCAACAGCCCTCTCGGTTACGGTGAGCAGGGACACTGGTGAGAGCTTGAAACTAGTTTAGAGCTCTTGTCCCTTAGGCAGAGTGTTTCTGTGGAAAGATATCTAGATGCTGACTGTTTCGTGCCCCAACTGAAACAATCTTAAAGGGCCACCATAGTGCGCGAAACTATCGATAGTAGTATCGACACTGTCGATAGGGGAAGCGAAATTGAACTGTCGATAATCACAATCGATAGTCTACTATCATGAAACTATCGACAGCATACTATCAACTATCATGAAACTCGGTAGCATACTACCAATAGTTGACTATCATGAAATTGGTTAATCGAATATAGAGAAACTATCGATATCCAACTATCGTAATGCTATCGATGGGGTGTTATTAGGTGATGGAGAAAGAACATCCAGGAAATGTCGTGTAGCTCGGAGAAAAATGCAACTGCAATTAGGGACTTCCGCATGATTATCAAGGAACTTATTAGAAAACAATCACAAAACAGCAGAAATCCTCCTTAAAAACTATTGACAATAAACTATTAAAATATATTTTGTATACTATTGAAAAACTATGAATAAAAGATATCAACCACATAGTTTTGTTAAAGTTTCTTTTATGTTTTAGATTGCTTTCTGGGGTGTGCCCATTGCTCTTTATGAGCTCAATCAGAAAAATGGATATCCCTGTCGCCCCTGGTAGGTAAACTATATATATGTTGCATAAATCCTGAATGTTGCTTGAATATAAAGGTAGCGATGGTAATCGAATGCGCAAGTTGGGGACATGACTTGACCCAAATGAAAAAGTAAGTGTGGAGTTTTTTTTTTTTTCTAAACAAACAGGTTGGGAGAAAGAAAAGAAGCAATATTGCATTTCAGAATCTCAAGCCTTTTTCACTGAAATAAGGCCATTGCCAAAAATATTGTCACGTGGATCACGAGAGATTTTCGTTTTCCTCAGTTATTTTCTATCCAGTTAATATTACGTTCCCAAACATTGTATTCAAAGAATGGAAAAACTAGAAGCATCAAGAATTATTTTTTCTTTGTACTATAAGCTTTTTATCTAGTAAAGGTTCAATTTGAAGTCTGCAGAACAAAATCTCTTACATTTGATTCAAATAGAAAACTTGAAAGTATGAAACAGCGAGGACGAGGACAGGAACAGCACATCTTTCAAAAGATGTCCTGTTCCCATCATCGTCCTCGCTGTTTCATACTTTCAAGTTTTGTATCTATTAACCAACACGCTCGTTTTCAATTGTATTTGATTCAAATGTATTCATTTATAGATTATGCGATGGCTTCTGTATTTTGAAGCTGTTTTTTACACCAGCAGGTAAATATTTTCTCTGCCACCGTTCTTAAACTCTACCAAAATAGAATGGAACAAAAAGTGGCAACACATCACGGCATACAAGCCTAAGCACTTTTCCCAACAGCTAATTCCCGGTTTCTGGGAACCCGCTATAAATAGTCTTCGGGAGAAGAAAACAAATTATCCCCAGCAGAGTGCTTATTTTCAGCTGTCAGTGGTCAAGGCTATGAAAACGAATGTGTCAATTAAATAATAAAGGAAACAAGCGTGAAACAAACTACCGAAAACACTGATGCTAAATGTTTTCACCAGCTCTAAGACAAACCAGAAAATAGTGAATATACTGAATAGTTTTACAAATGCAGGCATACTGAAGTGTGAAGCCCGAGATCCGAACCCCACGAATTACACAATATGTGCGCAGGAAATCTAGCAAACCGCCATTTCTGTATTACCTCTAAATAAATTGCGTGAGAATGCAACTCTATGTTATGTTTCCTTTCAATTTCTTGTTTTTAACAAAACCACGCAATGACTGCCCGTACATATCCGTCGTCATTGCTTTTTTTTTGGGGGGTAGTGCTGTAATTTTTCTAACATGATAGTTTTCTGAAAGCTGGATTTCAATAGTATCGATAGTCGACTAAAAGCCAACAATCAATAGTATTATCGATAGTCTTAAAGTGCCAATTCGGGCCAGTTGGGTAATGATCACATAGGTAAGCGCAACTAACTTTTATTAGAAAACAAAACACAAAAAACGCTTGTATATAAAGTTGCGGTAAAACAAACAGTCAGGGCTAATTCCGGTGCAACTACCATAACAAAAAAAAGTACTCATTTGCCGATAAGGACAGTGACATGTCACTTATACACTTGTCGCCCTTTGCTTTAATTTTAAAGGTTTCACGTAGCTATCTCTTGAAACCCTATCTGGTACCTAGCCAGACACCTGCTCTCAAAAATCAATGATGCATTTGGAGTTTTGCACGATGAGCGGATCATGCAACTCAAGAGCGGGCAAATGCTTACGCAGGAAACTAGCCACATGAAACTGCCATGAATTTCTCTCAGTAAGAATAGCCTGTAAGGGGGCCCCGATTTTATGGGTTTTTGCGGTGAAGAAAAGCAGCTTTCTGGCTAGGTACCCAGACAGGGTTTCTACAGAGCTACATGAAGCCTTTGAAATCAAAGAAAAGGGCAACAAGTGTATAAATGACACATTATTGTCCTTATCGGCAAATCAGTACTCTCTTTGGTTACACCGGAATAAGCTGTTTGTTTTGCCACAGCTATGCGTTTTTTCTTTTCAAATAAATGTCGGTTGCAAGTGCACCCTTATCTGTCTACCTCATTGTTTGTGTGTTTTTTGGTGCTTACCTCATGAACAGCACATTGCTATACTATCGATAATGCTATCAATGGTGCTATCAACAGTCAACTATCGATAGTACTATTGATATCCGACTATCGATAGCACTATTGATAGTTTTTTACACTATCAAGTGTTGGAAAAACTATTGATAGTATCGACAGTAAATTTTTTTTATAGTTCTGCAACACTAGGTTACCAACAACCCGTACACTTTATCTATTGTTTCAAATGCTTAAGGAGCATGTGAAGTAACTTTCAAAAAATTTTCCACAACGGAAAAAATGCTTTTAGCGCGCAAAAGAGCCCGTCAACAAACCGTCCTCTCCCCCTTGAGCCAGGCTCTTCCTCGCTTCTTTTTGGAATGATGTAGTGGGTGAAGACAATACTAAGAAATTTCAAAATGTCACGGAGTTGCGTGTTCGGAGCAATTATTCCCATTATTGCAATTATAACCCATGTTTTACGACTAATGGAAATGCATTCAAAATATAAAAACACTGAGCCAGGAAGTGATAGCGACGAGGCATAGGCCATCTCCTGGTCTCTTCTTACTCTACACATGGCGGTGCCCGGCGACTGTGCTGAGGGTGGTGAGAGGGATGGGAATGGTAGGCGACGGCTTGGACAAGCTCCTTTTTTCGGTGCCGGACAGCCTCTCAAACTTCCAGAGAGCAATTGTCGAGCAATCGAGAGGCTCAAGTTATTACTCAAGTCATCCACCACAGTCGGCAATGCAGTTTTCTCTTCATTTCTTTCAAATACGTTCTGTAAAACACTGCCTGAAAATAAAACTTGAAATGAAGCCATGCATCGTCTGCATGAGGAGGAAAGACGTATTGCAAGTACAGTGCAAAATAATCCAGCAATTGGCCCATTGGCAGGCGCATACACCTGCGATTGTCGCGACTGATGAGGGAAAGAAAAAAGTTCAATGGCATTCTCGGTTTGAAGTCATTCAAAAGGTTTGGATTGCACCATTTCGCTATGACATTGACTCGGGCATGAGTTTGAAATGTGGCTAATCGAAATTATTTTACACCTCTGCAAATACGCCGTTCCCAAGCTTAAAATTTTCAAAATAATTCCTCACGATCATTTCCAGACATTTGCGAGAATAAAAAGATATTGATGTTCTAATCGAACTGGCCCTCTAACTCCGCTCCTATAACTGCAGTAAGGGACAGCACAAAAAGAGCCATTGATGCCCAACAGCCAGCAATAAGGGGCAAAGAAAAGAAGAGGTATAGGCAACTGCAAACTGCTCATTTCCACATTGCGTATTTTGACTATAGTTTTACAAGAATTGATGCACCGCCTGAAGAGTGCCCAGTAGCCTCGCACTTCGACGAGGGATGCGGAATCAAGCCACCAGGAACTGCTCAAGAAAGCCCTCGCATGACCTTGGAGGTGCAGCCAGACTCCAACGAAGTCAGACTCATGGCTGGTCTTGTGTCAGAACCAAACGGAAAGAACACAATGCAAGCTGGGGATATGCAATGTGCTCGGGTGCCAGTGAACCAGGTCAGTACAGGTTCCTCTGTATGTAATGCAACTGTAGGTATACAGAACAGGCCAGTTAATCTTGTATTAGTGCACAAAACAGAAATCCTCGTTAACCGGTTAGTGCTTTGACTGAAATGTAACTGTTTACTGGCACACCAGTGTCTAAGGTGCCAAAAACAATGTAGCATAGAAGACGACTGAGAAAGACCTATAGTAGGTAGATTAATTAAAACTATGCGGAAAGCATATCAGATGCAGACTTGTTTCACCCCTTTCCCCTCGAAAGGAGCGCTTTGTGGAGCCCAGCACCTCATTCCAGCTAGTCTGTCAGGCGAGAGCGGCGGTAACGAACAAGCGAGTTAAAATTCAAACGCGGCCGCTGATGTTTAAAAACAGACAACAAAAAAACTTGATAGCGCTGGGTTATGTGGGATCACACATTCTTCCATCGCTCCCATAGTTAAAAAAAAAAGAAGAAGAAAAATTTGCAGGTTTCCGAGGAGGATAAAACTTTGAGGGCAGCGCAGAAACGAATTCATTGAAGAGGGCGAAGCTCTTGAAGCTCGGAGGCTGGTTCCTTCCCGAGTTGTTCTCCGACAACCTTCCTAATCTGCTTCCATCACTCGCATAGATAATAACGCCGCCTCCGCTGTTCCGCCCGGTACAATGGTATACCCTCGCTACGTGACCAGTCCATTCGAAGGTCGCACGACGCAGAGTGCGGACGCAGAGTGCGGTGTTCGGGGACCACTCACCTGTCCGGCGTCAGACGCTTTGGTCAGTTTGAGCTTGGGAGCGCGAAGCCCCATTTTGCGTAGCTGGACGGCGGCCAGCGTCGGCAGGTCCGGCGGCTGAGCGATCGGGTCGAGCGTGGGATTCCCCCTGTCCATGGCTGAAGTGGCTGAAGCGGCTGAAGCGCAGGTTTAGCATCGAGTAACCAAACTTACGACAGGTGGACAGGTCGAGGCACGAGACGAGCTGGATTCGAAAAGCATGTCCAAATGGCCGTGTCGCATTTCATTGGAGGGACGCTGATGATGAGGGCCAATTAGTTTGTAACCGTAGGTAACTTCAAAAACACCGGTGAAGTTGAATACATTAATAAAACTTCAGTTTTTACTGGTTTGAGCGAGTTAATGGAGCATAATAATGACTTATTTTCGTATTGTACTCAGGTGGCTTCTATCGGCTGCATTTGGAGATACGCGATAATCCGCAAAGCTACGTCAAGCGACACTGGGCGACGGGCGGCGGCGTCGGGCGTGTACTCGAGTACGTGCTCCCGTAGCTGCCGTAGCGACGACGCGGTCGTTGACGCTAGTTGACGCCAACCTCGCGACGCTTGGTGCCGAGGACGTCGGGGAGGCGGTGAATCAGCTGCGTCACGAGGAAGAGCCGGGCATTCGGTCAGCCCGGTGCCGCGTCCGTCCGAAGCATAGCGCCATGCGCGGTGGTGACAGCTTTTTGCCGCCCCGCCGCGTACTCACATCGGCGCTGCTAGCTTTCTGCGTGGTTTTCTTCGCCTGCTTCTACCTGCAGCATCTGATGGCGTCTGTGTACCTTACCGTGCTCGTCGTGGCCGTCCTCTGCTACGGCGTCCGGCGGCTGTCCCTGCCGCGCGTCGACGACGCCCTCGCCGAACGCGTCATCCTCGGCGACGCGTCCGGCGCAGTGCCGCTCTTCGCGCATCGCGGCGCGGGCCACGACGCCCCGAGAACACCCTGGCCGCCTTCCGAGAGGCCAAGCGTAACAACGCTTCTGGCGTCGAATTCGACATCTCCTTCACGCACGATAACGTGGCCGTGCTCTTCCACGACGACACGGTAGACCGCACGACGGACGGTTCCGGTGCTCTCGCCGCCATGCCCTTCGAAGACGTCCGGCGCCTGGACGCGTCCACCAACCACCCCTTTGCCCACAAGTACCCCGGTGAGAAGGTGCCGACCCTAGACGAAGGCGTCGGCGAAGCGCTCCGGCTCGGGCTGCGCCTCATCTTCGACGTGAAGGAGCACGACCACCGGGCCGTCACGGTGGTTGACGACCTCTTCCGCAAGCACACGGAGCTCTACGAGCGCGCCCTGGTCGCCTCATTCTATCCGCAGTTCGTGTACGCGCTGCGCATCCGCAACCCCGGCATCGTGACGGCGCTGACCTGGCGGCCGGGCTTCGTGGCCTACGAGGACGTGGAGCGGGTCCGGCCCCGCTTCAAGTCGCCCTGGGCCCACTGGATGGCTCTGGCTGGAGACTGGATGCTCGACAGCGCGCTACATAGCTGGCTGCCGCACGTGACCGGCGTGTCGGCGGTGCTCATCTGCAAGAATACGCTGAGCAGCGAATACGTGGACGGCTGGAGGCGGCAGGGCGTGCACGTGATCGCCTGGACGCCCAACCACCCGGCCGAGAAAGAGTACTTCGCCAAGGTGCTGCGGGTGCCCATCATCACGGACACGCTGCGCTGACAGACGTCCACCGGACCCTGACCAAAGGGCGCCTCTCCTCCTGCCTGGATATGACGCATATGACGCGTGTGTAACAAAACCTTCGAAAAACAACAGCATTTCGTATCCGCTCTCGATTCCGATCCCGTGCCTAAAGGCCCGTTCACATACTTGTGACTGCTTAAAACTGAGTGCTTTGGAACCTCTTGAAATCTCTTACGACAAGAGGATACACTGGCACCACCTATCGGGTAGCAGTGGAACACTGGGCGGTCCCATATATTTAAAATTGCTTTGGTGCATCATTCTTTTTTTCTTGGCCTGCAAAACGTTTGTCAATGTTCTGAACGAACATTGCTCATAGGTAGTACAGTACGTACATTTGACCTCGCAAATACCGCCAAACCTTCGCTCTAGTGAAATGCAGTTCCAGTGTCACCACATAGATGGCGCCAGTGTGTGAGTGTGTTCTCCCGTCGTAAGAGATTTTAAGAGGTTTTAACCCTTTCAAACGCTACGTACACAAATGTGTACACGTAAACACTGTTGTTGTTTTTCGGGAATATATAGAATATGGAGTCGTTTGATCAATTTGAGCGGAACTGTATACTCTACGTCTCGCTAGCAGAGTTTGTGGAGCAAATCTTAGTGCAGATTTTATTCACAAATCGAGTTTGCGGAGAAAATGTTTTCCACGATAAATGGCGAGCGGCGTTAGAAAGGGTTAAGGCGCTCGGTTCTAAGGAGTCGCAAGTGTGTGAACGGACCTTAATTAGTACTCCGTCTATGACGAGCCTTCCCAGCGCACAATAAGTGAAAGTCGTGGTCTTCGGACTCGCTACGAATATTTTGATGCCTACCCATACGACGTACAAGATGATCGGTTGTTTGTGCTTCTCGTATGCTTGTTTACCCGCCAAATGCGCCCACATGCTTTTGTTTCCCCCACAAACTCAATATCGAGCGTCGGAAGAGCACAAGAGTCTCTAATAGTCGTGCACGTGCACCTGCACAACAGGTTGCACCGCGGGATATATTTTGAGTTGGGAGCGATACCGAAACTTACTCAAAAATGTATCTCGTGGCGTGAATTTGCTAACAGCAAAGCTTTTTTTGTTTTTTGGGAAGGTTTATTTTGTAACATATCTGCCCTATCCAGGCACTTAAAATCCAAGTTTTTTCGGGGAGTGTGTAGTGTCTCTTTAATGTGTGCTTGGTCCTGTCGGTCACGCGGTGTGTGCCTCCCGAAATGTCTGACCAGCATTAACTACGATATTTGTGCGCGACAAAACAAGATATCAGCACAATAGGTCATAAGCATAAAATTCTTCATTGGAATTAATTATTGTACACTTCATGGTTTTGAAAAGATTAGTGAATGATTAGCTGAGGTTTTGAGTCCCCATCTCTGCCGTGCAGGCCTCTAGTGGTGGCAGCTAGTTTTTGCATTCTATGAAAATGTGCGAGCAAATGTGGTTTGGACATTCTTGTTTTGTCCATGTTTTGAGCCAGGGCGTGCAATGTCCTGCACTCTTTTGTGAAACCAGTGATTTGAAGCGAGCCAGATTGTTTTCTTTTGTCTCGCACTTCAGTTTTAGCTTTTTTTTTTCTTTAACTATGCGTAGATATATAGTGTCATACACTTCAAAAGTTTATCATCATCAGTTTCGTTTAGAATAGATTGCAGTGAATGATTGTTGCATGTCACAGAATGGTGGTGGGTCACTATCATTTTTCTTTCATTGTTTTATATACTGCATCTATATGTTTTGAATTGAATGGTCTGTCCTGTCACATGAATGGCATGCTAGCTTCCAAAACACTTATAGACCAACACGCAGCCCTGACGTCACGCAGCTGCGGTGGGCGCTGTCAACGGCACTGCGCATGCCTAGATGCTTCACTTCACGCGAATCCGGTTTCTGCGCATGCGCAGTGCTTACACCTTGTGTGGGCAAAAACTGGCTTGTTTGTAAACAGCGTGTCGGTCTATACATTGGTTGTGCTGGGTCTGTGCACTTGGAGCATTTTTGCTCGAATGACTGTATTTAAGGCAATGGTTTGGTCTGTTGAAGCTTGTATTGAACAAGGGAACATGTCTAAGAAGTCTAGTCTATCAAAAACTAGTCAGCTAAATTTTGGGCAAAAAAAAAAAAAGGTTTATTGATGCATATGGAGAGGTACAAATTAATATGTGGAAAAGCCGCCTCGGTGGCTCCAAGGATCCCCCAGGCAGCAAGTTTGAATCCCGGCCAAGGTACCCGCAATCTGGCGGAGGCTTATAGCAGAGAAGGCCGTGTAACCGAGATTTCGGTTGCACGTTGAAAAGATCCTCGGGTGGTCGAAATCCCTCAGTCTTCTGCTGGGGTGTGCCAGATGCCCTTCGTTGGTTTGGCACGTAAAAGCCCCAAATTTGACTTTTGATATCTGGAAACATGAACAATAAATGTCTTATGTAATCAATTGCAGTTTTTCTTGCCTATGGACATCCTGGAGTGCAAGAGGCATAAAGCATTCTTGAAAAAGCTTGGACACCTTCAGCAATGACGAGTGATCTTCCTTAATTAAGATGTCTTGAAGCAAACCTAGAAGAGCATTCAAAACACTTCTTGAAACAGAACTGAATATGTGAAGGCTACAGTAGCAATACTTGGCTAATCTTGTTGACATAAAATAATGTGTATGCCAGAAAGCAGAGGTGCAAAAATTGTACTCTCTGACGGCTATGTTTACACGAAAATATGCAGCAACACATATTGTGGAACAAGTCACATGTTTCCGCATGTAAGTTCTCGAAAGTTTCGTCAACCTCAACAAGAAATATCCGATTGCATTTACAGATTTACATCAATCTGATGACCATTTTTTTATTGCATCTGCAGAAATAATTTTTGGTAGCCGTCGCGCTGGTTTTGTAGCGTTAGCTACACTGGCCGAGGTTGAGCAGTTTCGCGTGGCTCTCATAATGAGCCGTACTCCATGCTGCGCAAGTGCGAGGAGCAGTGACGTCACACGGCGCACAGCTGGCGGGGCGGAGCCGCCGTCGCCGCGGGCACAGCGCGCGCGCCTCGCCAATCTGCGCAAGCGCGAGGAGCAGTGACGTCACACGGCGCACAGCTGGCGTGCCGGAGCCGCCACCGCCGCGGGCTCTACCGCCACCGCGCGCGCGTCGCCTGTCTTCGCATTTTAGAGGAATGACGGCATAGCCGCGGCAGACGCACTGCCGCCGCCGCGTGTCCAGCCGTGTGCCTCCGTTGCGCAGTAGCCTAAGCCTGACGCTGCACCGGAGCTGCTTGATAGCGCCTCTCATTTTGTGCGCATAAGCTCACGCTACGTATATCCTGGCATAGCCGAGCTAAGCCACCGCAATTTTTTCAGAAATATTGGAATCGAACCAGCATATTACCGCCCGCGGGGGCCGAGCAAGCAAACTCGGTCACGGACTTTCAGAAGATTCGCGTTTATTCTTACTCGGGATGTAACTTGAATCATTTCGTCCTACTTTCTTGTTCTCGAAAATGCCTGTTCCTTCTCACCCCGAACCTCGACGCTCGAACCTTCTGGGCCGAATTTTAGCGCGAAAGCGCTAAGGAGCTCGTGTCGCAGAAAAGCCGGCGTCGGTGCGTGACGGGAAAATCCTCATTGGTCGATAGAGTCATGATGTCACAGCCACATGACCTCGCGCGGGAATTTCAAACACGCAACGCTCATGTGAAGAAAGGTGGTGAGCTGGGCCAGTAGGTTGGCGTTATACATGACGGTGAAAATAGCTCAGAAAACGCCGACTACGAAGAACAAACGCGACAGGATTGTTCTGTCGTGTTTGTTCTTCGTAGTCCACGTTTTCTGAGCTGTTTTCCCCATCATGGTCACGCGAAACGTGACGTCAAGCTTGGAATGAAAGTGATTAAAAAACATTACATGTATTGCCAATTAAAAGTCGCCGCATGTCTAAAATGATTTCACTTTATAAAGTCATTCATTTGCCTTAAAGAAAAATTTGAAGAATGTCAACCATGTTGAATTAACCTGAGACTGGGGTAGAGAAGAAACATCAAAACGTAGAAGGGAAAGAAAATAGACAGGACGAAGTCTCAAACTCAGCTCAACATGGACGACGACGTCTCAAACTCAGGACAGGACGACGTCTCAAACTCAGTTCAACATGGTTAATATTCACCAGCTCGCCTGCACCCTTACGATTTTTTCGAAGAATTTCAGGCGGGATACGAACCCACGACCTTTCGGTTGCGAGCCAGACAGCCACGCAAAGTCTGTTAAGGTCAATGGTACATGGCTTTTACATACGCGAGTGAAACAGTAAAAAACAACAGCCTACTAGGCTGACGCCGAAAAAATTGAAGGTCTTTGAGGGTCGTGAGTCCCTCAAGCATTGGCAACCACTCGGGTGATTAGGCAGCTCGGCCCTGTACATTTATCTCAGATCGCACATATGTTTGACAGACTACTTGTGTACAGGACGCACATCGATATCCGCACGGCGTACGGCCATACAGCACCACAATGAACTGTGCAGGTCCAGGAGCATTATCGTATCATAGGGAATATTGTCCTCACATTCTACGGACAGAAAACGAATTCCATGTGGCGTTACGAGGAAGTCCTTCGTGAGGGTCCTCTGAAGGACGTCCCAAAAAAAGACCGCGTCCCAACAGTCCAGGAACGTACGTGTTCTACGGTTTCTTGCTTTGTGCACCAGATGCAGATATCGGTCCCCGCGATGGGCAAGCCCTTTTCAACTGCACACTTTAACGGGCAACGTTTGGCTGTGCAGGTTAGGAAAAATGTTTTCGTATATCCGGGCACCACCATTCTTTTGACTCGCTCCCCCAAGTAGCACAAAATGTACCTGCACCGTAATGTTACTGAAACGTTATCAGCTAACGACCGCGGAATCTACAATCCATTATTCTTACACCACAATGTTGCAGTAACGCAACTGCATACGTTACCTAGACGTTAGCTGCAGGGACCCCGGAACCGGGGGAGCAGCGAGGGGCTTGAGCCCCGCTGACATTTCCCAGGGGGTGCTGGGCAATATGCTGAGCCCCCGTGCGTTTGGCTCAAGGCCTACTGAACTATGCCTGCACCTCTCTTCTTTCCCCCTGTGTTCCCATCGGTACGCGGCTTGCCCTTAGCCACGTACTTGGCTAAGGGGAAGCACGTGGCTCTGATTTTGTTTCGGCTGGTTCCCACCAAATTGCGGCACAACCTTCGCACACAAAATTCCAGAAAAAAAAAATGAAGTAAAGCAAAGTGTCAGTAAACCGCGAACGGCGCGGTATCTCTGAGAAAATGGGGGAAAAAGAGAAAGAAAAAGCCGGCGCCTGCGGCCTACATAGCACAGTCAGGGAGATCTCCTCTCTTCCCCTACTTGGTCATTGTCCTGGGGGTCCTCCCATACGGCACTCGTGGGTTGGCCCTGCGGGGGAACGCTTGCCGCGCCCACTGTTTTTGTCCACCCATCCAGCCGGCTTCTTCGTTTTGCTTACATTTTTCAGCTGTGATATTTCCCAAAAAACTCAAAAATTTCTTCTAGCTTTTTTTTTTTTTTTTTTTGCGGCTGCGTTTTTTTTTAGTGGTTCTTGTTTTGGCGGTCTGAACAACCACGAGGGTCGTTTAATTGCTTCCCGGAGCTGAAGCGCGAGGCGGGGAGATGGTCTGCGCGAAACGAAAGCCCTCATTGAACGAGGGACTGCCTACAGATGTAGCAAGCTGAGCGATTGAATTATCCCAACTACCAAGGCAAGAGGAGGCCTTAGCAGGCGCCTCAGTTTGTCAAGGGAGGGATCGCACTGTGGTCTCTGTTGAAGCGCCGCTATCACGGTGGACGTCAGAGGCATAAAACAATCATGGCATTCTCGCCTGTATTTCTGTGTCTAGTTTTCGAAACACCATTTAATTCATGGCGAGCCACCGTGCTATGTTCAGGCGAGCACCTATTATACACCCAGATGGTTTTACCCAGACTTGTACACGTTACTGAAAAATAGTAAGGAATTACAATTACAATTACTCGAGGCTAAATTGTAATTTATTACAATTACAA
This sequence comes from Ixodes ricinus, assembly GCA_037355805.1. NCBI lineage: Eukaryota > Metazoa > Arthropoda > Arachnida > Ixodida > Ixodidae > Ixodes > Ixodes ricinus. Next base: position 28,426 of record JAZHYW010065933.1, read on the forward strand.
TTACTCTCCCATGAAAGTAAGCGACCGTTACCCCCAAAAGTAATCCGTTACTTTCGTGGCGTTACTTTCAACAATATTTTCCTCAATTAAGAAACAAAGTGAAGAAGGTTATTCAAGATCTTAATGCTGCCACCTGTTCCATTTATTGACCTTGAGTATTTTAAGCAACAGCTGACTCTCGAAAGTCTCGTCAGACATTTTGCGTTATTTCTTACTAAATATGTTCACTGCTACGCTGAACACCCTTTGAACTGAGGCACTGGATGGGAGTGCCATATTGTGCCTCACGAATGCTTCATGCTCTGCATTGAGCTTTTTCAGCGAAGCAACGGAAGTACTATTTAGCTTGAAGATAGAGCAAAGCTTCGTCGTTGCAGCCGTTGCCTGCTATTCGAGAGTTTTAGTAAAGTTGCTAACAGGAAGCTGATCATTAAATAATAAATAAGGTTAGGCTCGATATTCTTCTTCCTTTGGTTCTGAACAGGTCGAGCCTCGGTTGAGACGTTGGTGAATAAGAAAAAGTTTCCAATATTTAAATATAAGTAATCGAGAAAAAAAAACAGGACACTTATTACAACAATTAATTGGAACGTTTGTTAAAACAAGGAAATGTAAACGCACGTTTTCCATGTGTACCTTTCTTGGTGCCGTTAAAAAACGCACGGAGCACGGACCGACTGCAGTTTACTCCGGTATTCTCCAGATGGATGTCCGCTGATGCCACGGGCAGAGAAAGGCAGAAAACTAAGCGACGCTATGGCCCCACTCATGAGTTTCACTCTTTGAATCTTAAGTCTAAGTCAGCCACCATTATGTTTTATTTTTAAAAATATCTGCTTGAGATAAGATGCGTCCTGCTGGGGTAAAAACAGGAAGAAAAAAGAAGACTATTACCATTTTCGAAGTGCTCGCAAAAAGCTGACTCACAAAAAGGGTAACTGGGATGCAGATAACCTGGCTGAAATTCACAAATAAAGTGGGCCAACCCTAGAAGTTGGACTACAAAAAAAAAAAAAGTAAGTAGCTTTTAAAACAGGGTCAAATAAGGTGAAAGAAGCAGAAAAAAATACATCCTGTTTTCTAAGAGAAGATGATAAGTGTGCATCGACCAACGAGGATGCTTGTGGCAATAACACCTTCACATATTATCACATCTCTTTTAGCGGATTTTAGGGTAGACGGAGCGTTGTCTCGTGTCCTGCTCCTTTCCTCCTACCGCTGAATTTTGTTCATGGGAGACATGACACGAAGTTGTGACATCATTTTCCATGTTAAAATTAGCGAAGCCTAACCCGCTAAATTTAGAGGAAACGATCATAATTCAACGCGCGCGGCATTATGGGACAAACGGGCGCCTAGGAGCTGCGCTCTAAACTAATTATTACAACTTTAGGTGCATTAGGCCAGTGTCTGAAACTTGCAAAAACGCAGTATTTTTTTTTTTGTAATAAAATTAGTTTGTTTTGGTAGGTGCTATTTAAATTTGACCGTGCGAATCAATGGATTGTTGCCATTTGAAAGGACCGTATACATCGATTTTAAGGTACCAAACTAGATTTTGCTCGAGAAACGGGCCGAAGGTGGCGCATTTTACTATCGAAATCTTAGGTGTATACTCGACTAAAGATTAAAAATTAAGAGCATGAATTTCCTGCCGACGGTATCCATCTAAATATTGTCACGAAGGACAAGTGATGAGGCGAGCAATACGTA
>JAZHYW010065934.1:0-23732 GCA_037355805.1 Ixodes ricinus
GTTTAATCTCTGATGTCAGTTCTACGATTTTCGATCCTTTTCCGTCCGCGACATTATGTGTTCCATAGCAGATGACAGTGTCCAATTTCGACTTCTGGAAACAATTACAGCCTGCTCTTGCTGCTGACTAAAATTCGTCTTGTATTTAAAGATCATTTGTATGTAAATAAATAGATTATCGGCTTTTCTAGAGAGAGCCAGTATAAGTTGTGTTAAATGTTTATGCACCAGTGTGGAAATGTGTTTACAATAACACGCAATTTGTAATGAGCCGAATAGCATTTCTCATGTGGAGCCTAATTCCTTTTGTGGCTTAGTAACGGAATGTAAATTGGGCAAAATACAGCACTGCCTTAACGATCATGCCTTTTAGTATCAATTTTAAACTATTAGAAATTAAGAAACACTATTCAACTAAGATATCTGAAGAAGATTAACGAGCACTTCCATGTTTTTTCCCTTCCGTCGACCGTTCTAATAATAAAATAAAAAATAGTAAAAATAGTAATACATATATATATGGGCACAAAGCAGCTTCTGTGTTAGAAGAATAAATTACCGAAAATATTATCAAAACAAAAAGCTAAAATAACAAACAATTACGTCCGCTTTGGGACTTCAGCTAATGAAGCGCTGTTTCGCAAATGGGCGACGGTCCCGGATCACTGCTTTTTAATATTTTACTGCGTCGTTTTGTGTTTCATTTTGATTCGTCCTTCTTTCATTTCACCTAATTTGCATACTCCAAACTCGGTCATTAAACTCGGCGTCACCAGTACGCTTCCCAGTTCCTCTCTCTCTCTCTCTGAAGGACAAAATAAGAGGGTAAAATTATTATTTTGTAAAGTCAAGTATTCAGACAAACAAGATTGTTAGCGGCTTTTAATTTTTTTTTAGTCAATTGATGCAACTTATTCAAATAATGGTATATTTGTGTGCTAATAAGCATACATTAATATTTGTGTTTATGCTCATACCTATTTTTTATATATTTAGGTTCATTGGCACTAGCTTATTTTAATAATGGTATATTTATGTGCAACAAGCATGCATTATTCCTTCTGTTGATGCTGATTGAATATTAGGAACAAACTACTCGAGGTTCGACGACAGTGGTTGTGTTCCAAATCTTACCTAAATGGATCCGGATTATTCCGGCGGATCGTATCAAGTGACAGCACAGATTAAAAAACGCTGGACGGGGGTAAGTTTTAGGGTTTTAGAACGCCAAGGGTCGAAAATCCTTACCCTGCAGTAAGATCGAGTAAATTTTGGAACACGGCCAGTATGAGGCCTGCCAGTAAATCTGAAAATGAACTAGACACTTCCTGGGGAGAGGGTGCAATGTTTAACAAGTATATCGTTTCAGACTAGTAAACTATCCGAATCATTAAATAATTCATAAGCTTACTTTTGTAGTGTGTCAAAATCATTCTATGAATTGTAAATCCACCCGTGTCTTAAATATTTCTCTAAAATGACTCACATTTTTTTTGCGCAGAAGTCTAGTTCATGAATCTCAAACATTTGTTGAGGCTTGCTGAAATGTGGAAGGTTCTCAGTGCCGGATCATAGTACCTCAAATATCAAAAAAACTAATTCTCAAAATTCCAAAATATATCATTAAATGTAAGATTTTGCGTTAGTACTAATTAAGTAAAATAAGTCACATGAAATGGTGTTTGGAGTGCACTTTCGTCCGGTGTGTGCTGAACCCTTTTAAAAGTGAACTTTATTATCTAAAGGCTAAAAAAACATTTAAAAAAACGTCGGCGTCTTTACTTTTGTGTAGAACATGCAAGTAGTCTACACAGTCGCTGAAAACTTAAAAAATTTCAAGCTGCAGCGTGTCGTCAGCCTCTTACTCCTTAGTGAAAAGTCTTGTTTGTATGAGATATTTCTAGGATCAATAACCGCGTGTGACCATATAAGAAGTAAGAACATATAGGAACCATACAAGAGTATAAAATAAGTTATAAGAAACTGATGAGAAATTTCTTAGAACTATGATGCTTTTAACTTATAACTATAATTTCTTATAACTTATAGGTTGTTATATGTTCGTATATGGCTCTTATCTGAGATACGTGTTTACTGGACCAAACCATTTCTTATCCGTATAAGTTGTTTTTTAATGTAGAGTTATTGCACCGGTGCCAATTTTATCGCGACTTTCTCCGTGAAAACTGAAGCACATATTACGAAATACGGAAGCGTGAGCATATAGCATCACTCCGTTTCTTTCCTAGTTTGTCGGTGATTACATCTGGCTTAATAAATAAGCATATTCCTAAAAAGACAGGCTATGAGAGCAAATATTCTGACTATATGTCGGTTTGACGGCGGGTGCATAATCGGGTGCTTGTCGCATTAGTGGGATTGGAACACTAAAGGGGCCATGCAACGATATTTCGTTGGAATGTTTCTCATGTTACACTATCTTACTGGCACTAGTGGGAATCAAGTATGCTAGTACGCGACACCACTTATCCACTAAACGTGTTTCGGTAGCGGTGTAATTGGAACGTTAAAGTGAAACTTCCTCTTTCAGTCTCTTATTTTGCTAAACTTGATGACGTTGTTGTGAGTGGCATCGTTGACGTGGGGCATCCGTGGGGACGAGATTCAAATGCAGTTCTTAGATTGGACCCGAGCACTGGGTGAACGCTCGGCTTGAACTCGTGACAAATCAATGCCTCTACGAGCATTCGGAGGGTGGCTCGAGTCCATTGGCTGCAATGATGACAGGAAATAGCAAAACAATAGCAATGTCCCCAAGGTCAGCGCGTGCCCAGTGCTTTGTCAACCCCCTGCGTCTGGCTATGATAAACCTTGACGGCATATAAGTGGCACCAAAATCACGTGACAGCTTGTTCTGGCTACGAGTTGATGGGATAAACGCTGCCCGTTTTTCTACGAGTATATACATATTTTTTTTGTGCGACTGCCGCTACGTGTAGAAAAAGTTTGAACGCGTGTTATGTAGGAAGTGAACGTCGATGATTAATCCAAAGAGGTGTTTATTGACAGTGCAAATATAGTTTGATCCGTCCATTTTAAAAAAAGCTTTAAATTCCAAAATTATCACCAAAATCAACCTGAAGGATACGGTGCGATTTCTGAACCAGTGTTTCATACGGAACGTATATAAGTCTACTGTCTCATTAAAACAAAAAATCTATGAAAAGTGTAAAGGAGATGTTCAACGAAAGTTAATAATGACAGTATTGACGGAAAAGGAACGGGAAAGGCGTAGCATGCAATTTTCCCGTTAAATTTAGGGGGACAATTAAAGGAATGTATAATTATTCACTAGTTCATGTCTTTCCTAAACCAAGATAAACGCTAGCAAAATGAACAATTGGGCGAGTTGACAGTTATCACAGCGCGACTAGATAATGACAGACAGAGGTGAAAACGCTTGTCCTATGTCTGTCTTGTCCCAGTCGCTGAATTTATAAGACAAATGCACCACCGCTAGATTTAGTACATAATTGATTTGATACAACTTGAACCGATACAAACTCAATTAATCAAGAATTATATACTCTGAACATCATTTCAAGATTAATTCTAGTTTTATTTCTTCTTGGTTTGAGTCCTTATAACTCTGCAGCATCTATAATGTTGGCAAATAAGCAAATAACTCAAATACGACGTCAGTAATAACTCGCCATTATTAATTATGAACTCAAATTTGAAGAGTAGAGCAAAAAAGGCAAGGGAATCGGCGATCTCAGCCGGAATCCAATTAGTTCTGAACCACTTGAAACGCATAGAGATAATTCATTTACTGTAAAAAAAGTTACACTCAGAGAGGTTTCGAAGGAAGCGTTTCTGGCGCTATCACACGGTCTAACATCAGGGGTCTTATTTTGAACTAGGTGAGAGCGAAAGCGCCTTTAGCTGCTGATTGGATGTGCGCCACAGTTTGCGCCTAATCAACCAATGAAACAATTGTGACCCGTTCGCCAGTTCATAATCGTGCAATATTTCGGTGAGATATTTCGGCCACGAAAGTACAAGTTGCGGGAATGATCTCGCGGCCTCTCATGCACTCATCCTTAGTACTCCTTCACCGACCGGTCAATCTCAGCTTGTGCACGGCAGCAGAACAACTTGAGATTTGCAAATAAAGTGCAGCCTGTCAGTGGTTTCAAACGTGGAATAGCAGAAGATCACAATTTCAGCCTGCGTCCGATCTCACTTCTCCGAGACGCTCGGTTCCTAGCAGACGATTGACTTTTATTTTTTTGTCTCTCTATTATAGCAGAAGACGTATGATATTCTCTTGTTTTATTTCCGTCTGCTGATGACGCCTCGTAGCAGACAAACCGCCTGTTAATGCTGTCGTAGCTGGCTCCGCAAGACGCAAATTAGTGTTAACCCTTGCGCTGTCCAAAAACTGGACCCATGAGAGGACTCTTCACTACATCCTTGCGCCTTCACAGATCTCAAGAGCGACTCCTGGAACCAAAGATAAAGTTTCAAAAAATACCTGCTCAGGGCACACCTATTTACGCGACCCGTTATTATATTCTATAGGGCGCTTTCACGTGACGTACTTTCGGATACGAGTCTTGCTTGACGCCATGTTGACGAACTTTCGCCATATGTCTTTCTACACCTGGGTGCAGCGTCTTCCAGATCGGTCTAGTCTACTGCATCATTCTCTACTACGTCTGCTAGAGTAGTTACTGACGCCAGTGAGCATCATATGGTACTCGCTATTTACCCCTGCAGGTTTTTGTTGGGACTTCAGACGAGCCGCGGCGTTGAGAGGTTGAATCATCGGTGGCTGTACAGATCCCCAGTAGATTCCGCCGGGCGACTTCGAAAGGAAACAGATTGGAATAAACTCGAATTTATGCTACCCAAATGCGCCGCCGGTCGTACTTACTGAGTCCTGTGACCGACGAAAGCACTCGGCATGCCTCAGCGTTTTCCCAACACTAAGAATGACGCCAATAACTAAGCGTCTGCGTGTAACAAAATGACAAAAATAGTGAATGCTGGTCATCAACACGGCGAAACGCTGCTTACAGGAAGGAAAATTGAGTTTCGCGGAACCGCCCTATAATCATTCACAATTAAATAAACGCACTGCCTGGCTTTTTATGTTCATGCTTGTTGCTTCCTTATTTATTCCGCGGCATTATTATCAGCTAACGCCGCATTTTCCTTGGCTGTAGAGCTGTAATAAAATACTCAAACTTTGCTACGACCTCGGTTCCTTTTCTTCAAACAAAAAACGATGTGCGGATTCGTCAAAAATTCATGAATCAAAAAATTAATGAAAACAAGGACGAGGATAGGATAGGGACTTAGGGACAAAGACAAGGAAAAGTACATGGATAGGGAACTAGCGACAAGATCAAGGACTTAGTGTCAAGGATAAAAAACACTTGTCCCTAAGGGTTTTTATTGTTCTTTCTTGCAGTTCTTTTAATTTTTTTATAAGGTGTCGATGTCTCTGGTCGTTGCCAAATTAAGAAATACAGAGTGTGGTTTAATATATTCACGGATCTTGCTTCGCTATCATTTTTTAGAGGCCTTTATTGGCTCTGGTGTGACTGCATATTGTCACGAATGACGAGGTGACGAACAAGGAATAACTGACGAAACTGAGACACTTAATGGGGCGAACTTGTGCCCAAAATAAAATAGAAGAACCTTAGAGTCCCAGGCGTCGATGTCGGCGAAACAGCAGAATCGAGCGCTGGGGCGAAACCAACTCCGCTCGCCCTGTGGAGTCCTTTATTTACCGCGTGGGTTTCTGGAATAATTGGCATAGAAGGTTCTGCGACTACAACATTCGGACCTCGTACAAGGAGCAGGGTTCTCGAATTTACCAAAACATTAAACTGATAGAATAAATAAAAGACTCGTAACTCCCAGGAATCGAACCTGGGACACCACACGAGAGTCAAACGCGGTAACCAATCTGCCACGCAAGCGCTCGCTCACCGACGCGCGTGGCAATATTACCAATCAACCCATTAAACAATCAGTTTCTATGTGTCTAACCTTTTGTACTGAATAGTTTTTACAATGCTACATTCTTAATTTATAGTAATAATATGTCTTCTGTGCTGAAGCCATGAACTTCCGCAGCTTTCTTTTTTTAGGGTCCCGACGATGAAATGGAAAGAAAAAAAAATTAAAAGTTTCGGATTCTCGGGTTTCGCTTTCGGCGCTATTCTTCAAATCTATATTAAGATCACGCGTTGATAGATGAAAGAAACGTCAGAACCACGGGACAAAAAATAAAATGCAACAAGTGCCACAAAAATACGAGAATAAAAGAAAAAAATTTCCGGTGAGCCATAACATTTTATACAAGAAAGAAATCTGCTTTGAACCTGAGCCAAGTCTTGACACACCGCTGATAGATAGACTTTGTGCGCTCCTAGACTCTGTTGAGTTTTTATTCTTAAAATTGCAGGCAAGTTAATTCTTCACATATTGATTTCATGTGCTTTCAAATCGCAATGAAGAAAATAAAATTTTTGCGTGGCTTACGACTTAATTTTGTTAAATGAATTATTAAAATTGCTAATCTCTATATAAGTACAACATGATTTGGAATTGTTTTTAATAAATCAATTTATGCGAGCATAAATGGAACAAAAAGTATATATTAATTACTTGCAATTTTGAGGAATTTTTCTATATGTTTTCTAGAACTTTCTTTCGGTATATTGAGGCCAACAAGATTAAAAAATTGTACTTCATTCAAGAGCCAGCCGTAATAAATAACACGTCGGAGGGTCTAATTTCAACTCAACTTAGAATCAAACATCAAACGCAATAATTAATTGTTACTGTTTCACTTTTTTCCCCTCTTTATAAGACGTGCCATTTTAAATTATTCTAATTTTCTTATAGGAATAAAAGTGTATACATTTCTTTTTATTGCGGCCAGATTTATTAAAAGGCACCAGATTGCACAAAAGGTTATCTTTATTCAATCCTGTTTCCTTCGGAAATAAGCGGACATGCTAGCATAACCTGACGGACAAGCACTGAGACATGGTGCTTATCTAAAGTTAACATACTATGTGCACGCTAGTATTACTTTAAGCAAGACAAACTTAGGTGCACAATAGGGATACAATAAAAATAAAACAAGAAATATAAACCAAGCATCCGGCCGACCGCCAATGAGAAGAAGGTAAAACCGCGCCTCACCGTGTAAGATTCGCAAAAGTCTCGGCATAAAAAATAAGGCAATGCAAATATCCTAGCATTCACACCACGCACACTAGAATCAATTAATCTTTCACACAGTCAAAACTCTTTCTAAAACACAACAATACTGCCACTTTAAACTTATTCACGGAATGCGTTACCATTTTAAAATCAATCGGAGGAAGAAAAAATTCCGCAAAAGAACGTACCAAAGGCATCTGTTACCTGCATTATTTGTATGCCCATGTGTCAGAAACCGCCAAGCCAGTTTCTGCGCCACTAATATTGAACGTTTCCGACGTCGCCATAATACCGGTGAATTTTGTGAGTGCCCAGCTATGTTTGTTTGTACGAAGAAAAAGACACATCCCTACAAACATCTTGATTGGGAGGATGACGCAGACAGAAGCACAACAAAATCACCCTTTTCCCGAAGGCACTTGAATTTGAATAATTTGAAATAACATTCGCAATGTTTTCAGAATAGCCGCAGTCTTCTTCCCAAATTACCACTGACAACCGTTGCGTGGCAACACAAAACAAACTAGTGGAAGTATAAAAAATAAGAAAAACATAAATATCTTCAGACAATGGTTAACATACACCAGGCGGTCAAAGCTAGAATAATTAAAAAAGCACACCCGGAAGCACCCAATAAAAAATAAAATAGTACCACAAATGCAAAACCACCCAGCAAGCATTGAGAGAAAGATGGCAGCTGCCGCCTTAAGAGCCCCCTAGTGAACTCAACTGCACCCTTCCAGTTCTTTCTTAACGCTGCAAATCTTTACTTATGTTCCGTGGGTACGTGAGCCGTATCACGCCAGGCGCTTCAGGTTTATGCGATCGTATAAACACTATAGATCGCACGCAAAAGTAAAAGAACGACCATCGTACTCCAATCACGTCTGATGTCAATGCCATGGACGCTTTTCGTGTGGGTGTTTAGCTTTCGCTTGGTTCACTCCTGTCGTTATTTGTTAAGGATTCCGTCTCTCTATGTGCGTGTATAAGACTTCCCCAACTACTTCCGTTTCGAATCGTTTCGCCTTTTCCAGACGATGGCCGTTTCCCCACCGAGACATAGCTGAAGCGCCGGCTTTTGTTTTTCGGGGCCAATGGAACTGGCGAATAAATCAGCCAATCACGTCACGTTCACCAAGTGACGTCATCACGAGGGCTGGTATTCCTGTTGGCGCTTCGAGGATAAGAGAGTAAAAGGAGTGTGGTGTGGGGATTATGTTAGAGTATCACGCGACGACACCCCGACAAACAAACAAATAATAAATTAGCAGACAATTGACTTACAGCAACATGCCCGCCAAAATCGTTGAGTGAGCAGACGACGTAATAGAAAAACGCAGACGAAAATAAAGAAATGGAAGTGTTAAAATTAGCTGAACAGACTGGGGTGAGAACATATTCTTCTTATTGACTTCGAGAACGAATGTGAAGTGTAACAACAAAACAATATATTGGCATCCAGTAGAGGACTTGAATTACTTTCTGGATACCAAATACGAGCGCGGCTACGAAAATTAATAACTGACATGCATTACCTATGCCAATATTTGAGAGAATCTTCCAAACATTTTCACCCGCTGAAACATGTTTAAGTCAATGTTGAAGCAATTCTGGTGCAGCTGTGAATGTGTCCTATGTTCTGTTTATTGGCATCTATAGAAGGTATGTTTGGCTGCACATTTATGACTTTCGTCTTTATTTTCAAATAAATTAAGGTATACGTTGAATATTTGGACCGCAACTCTATGTCAGGAACAGCTTTAATTGCACAAACTCGCAATTAAACGTCGTCTCGATCAACGTATTTTTTATTTAAATAACTTCAGATGACACCCTATAATATCAGAATATATCGTCATAGTACAATTCAAAGACGCAGCGTGAGATTACCACATTATTAAACACCACTCGAGAAGAGAGAACTCCATGGTAAATGCGCCCTAGCGTCAGCTGATATGTCCATATAAAAAAAAAACTTTAGATTGAATATTTAATCCTGCCGCAAGTACATAAAAAACGAGGCTGCGAAGTATAAAATATCAGAAAACAAAGAAAATGGGCAAAAACATATGGGAAAAAAAAGCTTTTTTTCGGAAATACATTAGAGCTTTTGCTTTGCACCGCACCCCTCAAGCCCAAACCCCTAAAATCCCCTTCTGTGCGCTTGCAAATACACGTAGGCAAACAGACATGCACATAATCCTGTGGACGAGTGAGGTATCAAAATGCGCTCAAACATAGGCCAATGTAGAAGAACAGCGTAAACGCAAGAAGCAATTAAAGGACGAGAATATAAAACCTCTATTACCATATAATATACGTGCATGCCAGCGCACGCTGGTATGCAAATATAAAATTATAATCCCCGAAAAACTACGGAAAGCGAAAATTGTATAAATCATATCTTGCAGACCTCACCGACAATTTCATGCCCGTTTTCTGTCTCGTCTACCGCCAAAAAAAAAAAGGTATGTCGTGGGATTTTATGCCACGAACCCTAATCTCTACCTGTCAAGTTAGATTTTCTTATGAAATATATCTTTCTTTGAGGCGCCAATATTTTTCATTCACTCATACCTCACGCTCCGAAAGGCGTACAAAAGTCGAGCCTGTCATCACCAGTCCTTGCGAGTCCGCTAAACACAATTTTCGACGGCGGCACTGAAAGTAGCAAATGCAAGGGTGCCTATCCGTGGCATTGAAGTAAAAATAAAAAATTACAAGCGCACAAAAGATACACATCAAATAGAAATATTATTAAAACTAGCATCCACGCGAAGGCATATACATAAAAACAATAAATATTAGATATTAATAGGCTCAAAAATCAGGGCCTTACATGTTTCCTGTCTGTATTCAAAGGTATGTAAAAATGTGGGCAAACAAATTCTCACAATAAATACCAAGAGACCAGTGCATAAACTCCTATGAGCAGAGAAGTCGATTGTTGACAGGCTTATCGCCTTTGCGCTCTATACATATTTGGGGCTTTGTGGAAGAACGCATACGTGAATCGTATTATTAATGTCTGCCTCAGAGTAAGAAAAATAATATACTTCCAAAGTAGTCTTCTAAATTTACTATTTTTGGGTGATTAAATAATAAAAAAAAACTCCGTATGAAATTTTATCTCTGACGATAATTGATGCATCAGTACTCTTAGGCTGCCATAAAAAATACCCCCTCTCTCCTCTCTTCTCTCTCCCAAACGGGGGTTTTGCCGTTTCGTAGTGCGGAAGCGCTTGATGACGAGAGCTTTGGTTTCCGAAGAGATCGAATATCTACTATAAAAATATGAAGACATGTTTTTTTGTTTCTTTTTGGTTAGAACTACTACTGTTGATGTTTATAACTCATTAATTTATGAAACTAGAGCTCCCAAACAAAACCTAATCTAGAAGACCTGATTAAGTGCAGAGGCTGGAATTTAATATGCACAACATAAGACGCTTGCTGCGAGGGCGCTGGTGGACCAAGTCAGCTGATAGGCAGTGCGCAAAAGTTGGGTGTCTGGCGCATCACTAGGGTTAAATTTAGAGCCTGCTTTGTAACGCAACGCGGTAATACAACGTGCGTAAATCTACTAGCAGAAGTGTGCTATGTTTCGAGCAAATCAAATATGCTGTAAAGCTAGAAAACAAACGCAATAACCTTAACCGCAGCCCAACTTGACTTGGCCAATTCCGGCATTGAACTGTCAGTTAGTTCACAGCGGGCGCCGTTTGCCCATTCTTCCCCAAACCGCAGACTCGATAACGTGATCCTAGTGGAATTCATTTTTTTTCTGAACTACTAAAATGTCACTGTTTCCCGTTCTCCTCACAATAAGCGTGAATCGGCTTGTACTTAAAAAATTGTTTTAACATGTCGAATCAGATTTAATGTATTGACTGAAGAGGTCTTCATAAGCGGTCGCACGCGTATCGATTTTTGCCACGATTCAAGTAAGTTATGCTCCTATCAAATATCCTGAAAGGCACAAAATACTGGCCTCGTGGTATTCGTGGAGCCGAGACGGTCAACATATAAAATGAAAATATTCCACTGAACATAACGCGTGCACAAAAAGATCTACAGGAACTCTTCGGAAAAGACATACGATGCGTAAACAATCCAAAGGCTTTTCGCTTTCTTTTAAGTCGACAAGAAAAAAAAAACATTTGCAGATGAGGACAAGAGAGGATGGGATGGCATACACAAAAGACGCACTTCAAGTAATTGGGACTCCGCCGAAATGACCTTCCTCCCCACGTGCGCTTGAACGAATGAGCATCGATGCCTCCATAAACCAAACGGGACAATAGGACTCATTGGGGAATGAACGCGAAACTCTCTTGCCTCCTCTCAATAAAAAAGTATATATATATACTGTGTGCCTCGATAGATGGCGCCATCCGCCTTGAAACAAGTCGGTATAACGAGCGCTCAATCTAGCGAATTCAATAGAGCGTAGCAAGCTTGAACTAAATTAAAACAGATTATAATTTATTCGGCACGGCCGCGGGCGCATGAAACTAGAACATGCCGATGCGTTGGATGGGCGGATGGATGCAAGCATGCATGCGACTGAACCTTCTAAATCAGAAATCGGCTACAGGTTGCCCCCGGAACGCCACCAAAACCGCCCCCTACCCCCCCGTCCCTGCTCTCCGGAAACACACTTCAGGACAAGGTGCATATGGTTGCAAACCCGGTATAATCAGACGTATTAACTCTGAACAAGGTCAAGAGATTTGCCAGATAGTGTTCGCTGATCAGGTGTTACCCAATCAAAAACATAAGTTGAAGAGGGCAAAAAGTGTTCAACGTAAAGGCGAGCTGGTGCGTCAAAGACAAGTTCACCCAGGCGGCCTTATTAGCCAAAGAAAACGTTTATTATTCGAACTTTAGAAGAAAAAAAAGCTCGTTCTTGGTGTTTTTATTGACTTGCCAAAGGCGTTTGATTGCCTCAATCACAAAAGTCTTTTTAGCGAAATTAGATACTTGTGGTTTTCGATGGGCATGCTTTGCAGCTGATAAAATCATATCTAGAGCGTCGATTACAATACGTCTCATTTAATGGAAACTCCTCTCTTACAAAGACCATCTCCTCCGGTGTAGCTCTAGGCAGCATATTGGGTCCTTTTCTTTTTAATGTATACGTAAATTATATTATCATTGTTAGTTCACAAGCAAAATTCATAAATTACGCCGACGACACTAGTATATTTTTGTCTACAGGAAATGCTGTTTTGTTTTTTTTTTGCTTTTGTGTCAAAGCAATATTGACGTTATCTGGGTTCAAAATGTGGAGTAGATCTAATTTATTTTAAATAAATTTTGAGAAATCAAAAGCCGTGCTCCCCTTTCGTCCAATAAATAAAGTAGTCACCCTTACTAAGGACCTGAGCATAAATTCAACAAAGATTGATATTCTAAACTATTTTAAAATTTTAGGCGTCATTTTCTCTGATAGTATGTCATGGGATAACCACATGAACAACATTATAAAAAGTTGTCACAAGTTGTTCGCATGTTATACCGTCATCGTTATACTTGACTAATAAACGTTAATTTAATGGTTTACAAGGTCCTTCCTCTATTAATAATAATGCATAATAATAATGCATTTTATTTCCATCAATGATACATCAATGGAGGAGACCATGGAAAAAAGCTGTGTCGAGACAGCTTGACGAGCCCATGGCCCCCTTATTGTCAATGAAATACAACTTGATGATGCAAAAAATGGTACAAGAGCAAACATTGAGAAATTATACAATCAAAATACAAGCACTGTCTGAAAGCACAAACAGTAAGACCATACTTTTATGGTTTCAAATCTAAAAACACACCGCGAAGTTCAGAGAAAGACATTTCTGCAATGTTAAATTTTTTTCCCTCTAGCCAATTTAGTATTTTAGGGAGCGTATATTTTAACATTTGATACCCATAGTTATTATTACATTTAGATACTTTCCAGCATTCGACGTGTCGAGTAGTGTACGTAGGTATACGGCACTGTAGGGAGGCTAACTCAGAAAAGAAGTTTGAGTGTCTTCTTTGTTCCAACTTAAAAGAGGAAGTGAGCCTATAATTATATAGTTGTTTTATATCAAGTACTTGGAAGCGTTCAAATAGTTGTTGAGTGTGAGAGTGGTAGGAAACATTTGAAATAATTCTCAACATTTTTTTCTGCAACAAATATAGTTTCTCTAGGTTTGTAAACGTGGTAGTGCCCCAAACAAGGTGGCAATAACTTAGACTGGAATAAAACAATGAGTTGTAAATTAATAATTTAACGCTGGTTGGGAGTACAAACTGATGACGATGTGTTAGTCCAATAACACGTGATAATCTTGAAATAACACTATGTACGTGTGTGTCCCATAACATATTTTCTGAAAAGAGAACTCCTAAAGTCTTAAAAGAACTAAGCATTTCTATTGGGCATGAATTCAAAAAAATGTGTTTGTTTAATTCTATTATTTTATTCTTTGGCCGAAAAAGTACTGCTTTTGTTTTATTAGTATTGATCTTCAAGCAGTTACATTGTGCCCAAGCCTCAAGCTGAGTTAAAGCCATGTTAGCCCTGTCTATCAATTCATTTCCGTTTGTACCTGAAAAAAGACACTAGTATCATCTGCATAGATGATGAATTTTGTCACGGAGTTGATATTGATAATGTCATTTATGTAAATGTTGAAAAGGAAAGGTCCAAGTATGCTGCCTTGTGGGACTCCGGCGGTAATATGTTTGATTTCAGAACTATAACCAGCTATATTTACGTACTGTTTACGATGTTTCAAGTATGATTCTATTAGTTTTAAAGGAGTTCCTCGAATACCGTGGTATTCTAATTTTTTAAGAAGAATATTTGTGGTCTAAATAATCAAACGCCTTCGTAATGTCTATAAATACACCCAGCATTAAGTGGCCCTTCTTCAACTCTGGCAAATGCATTCTTTTTGTTCACGTAGTGCTTTCTCGAGTCGACTTATTTTTCGGAATCCAAATTGAGAAGAACTCAATAAATCATATTTATCAGAGAAAAACTTACTAGGCGATAATTCAATAATTTTTCGATGCATTTTGAAAATACCGGTAAAATTGAAATTGGTCGATAATTGCCTATTTTATTTTTATCTCCCTTTTTAAATTGTTCCTAAATTCCGACCTAAATTAGTGCAATTTAGTTTGGGGCACAACCACTTTAACAAATCTTGAAATGATACACCTGTTGCAAACGAAATCAGTGAGAGCCATAGGCAATATTCCACGTCATTCTCATATATCTGACCTATTTAACAAGTTCCGCATCATCAACGTTCACAATTTTTATTAGTGCAGACTTAAGTGCTATAGACTAAAAAGAGAGGTCACTAGGAATACAAACTTTCTAACAGCCCTTGGTCGTCTATAAACTATTAATGTATATCCTACCTGTGGAGCCAGGTGTTGAACAAACCATGGCACACAAATGCTAAAATGCAGTATCCCTAATTTACTAAATGCTTATGACTTTAAATATTTGAATTTGAACAAAATGTCAATAAGAGAAATTCGGTCATTGTTTTTTTATAGATGCTGATGATTATTAGTTGCATTTACGGTCGCTGTTTGTGACTTCTATTGAACTTGCTTTGGTGACTTCCCTGTATTGCTTTTTCGTATATTCTTCTTTCGTGCTGTGCGACCGCCGTAGTGCCGAAGAAAATGTGACAGACAAACGTCTTGTTGAGACGCTTGTCTGTCGCCTTTCTTCTATTTCTTCTAATATATCTTCAAGTTTCCTTTCCAGTCTCAGGGTTCACATCATCATGACTAGAAAAGAGCATTTGCAGCGAACGCCTTCGTTAAGTTTTCCGCTGGCCTTCCAGAATTAACGCTTTCAAATCTCCAAAATCTCGGAGTGGTCTTCAGCGAAGTGTTCGATGCAGCACGTAAACATATCTGCGACCATACTCTTTTAAAATGAAGAGATCTGAGCCAAACGCGGGTCTTGCGAATGACAGATTAGCACCTCCAATCTTTTCGAGACTACAGTAATGTAGTTCAGTGTGAATGTTCGCATCAACACTGAACACCCAAAATCTTACAGAGGAGGCTCCAGCAATCTTATATTACGTGTGCTGGAATGGAAAGAACATATCTTGGTATCTTATTTAAAATATGTGACCATTTTGTTTTATATATTTCATCTTTTTGTATTATTCTACTGCATGGCGCACGTTAAAAATTACAGGCTGGCAATGATACTGCATTGATTAAATTTCTCAACTACGCACAAGACACCAGAGGCACATTGGGCTAACTAACTTCCCGCTGTCTAAACATGCATACAACGAAATTAATTCGTTTTATTTTCCTCAGAGAACTTTGATCGATTAGAGGGAAAATATAGATTAGGGTAACTGTTGGAAACAATGACAGGTCTTGCAGATGTCCGCCATTCTTGTTTTGTTTTAGAATAAAAGTGAAAACTGGTATAAATATCTTCTTTCTTTTTTGTAGACACGTATCAAAAGACGTAAGCGATCCTTTAAACTTCCCGAATTTTAAAGACGGTATGAAATCGAGAAGACGTAATATGACAATAGAGCCCATTAATCTTCTCTGAAAGAAAACTTGACTTCCATTACAGTTCACGCGAATACGCATACACCGGATCACCTCTACTGCGGAAGTTGGAAACGTCTTCGTGAAACATTTTCAAATCTCGACAAATGCTTTCTATTTTTTCTTGAGCATCTTAATTTTAAACCGGAATAATATTTGTTTCAAACTTTCTGTTTTCTTGGGTTTCTGAAATACCCGCTAGGATAATCTGAGAGGTCATTTAATATCCGGAGCCAAACTAGAAAGCTCGAGATTGTTCTGGCCATACGCACTGAATTCATTCGGAACAGTGGAAATATAAAAATTGAAAACCGGAATATGGGGCAGGAGATATTTAATGAAACAAAATATCAATGTACAAGTTTTCTTCTCAAGTTGAACGTGCCCTTCATTATCGCGATGCAGTTCTCCTTTTTCCTTAGCGCACCCTCTCGAAACTTTTGCAATTAGGAGAGACGTTAATTAGGGAGAAGTTTTGTAATCTAAAGCAACTGCGAGATAAAAGTTCATTTCGAAAGTCAAGAGACGGATGGATCCTTCATTTTTTCGCAAATTTTACACTGATCGTATGTTTTATAGGAAAGAAAAGATAAAATATTACCATGTTTTTATATCATGCTTCAGAAGTATACATTATTTTTTCTTTTCACTGCCGATGTTTTTGAGTAAAATGCTATCAAGAAATTTGAACGGCAGTCTAAAAAATGTACAAAGGGTCCATAAAAAGAAGGAAAATAATTTGGGGATAAAGCAAAAAAAATTAGATGAATACATCAGTGCAATTATGTCAACGTGCTTGCTTAACGCACATTTATTTTTCTCCTCTGCACAATGCACATTTTATTATCAATAAACGCTAGCAACGCAGGCCTTTATGGTATGGAAGATCTTACCTTCTGCTTTGCCGCGGATCTCTTGAGACAACATAAAAATATGACTTTGACTACGGCTCTTACACACGTTCTAAAGCCGAAGCATGAAGTAGGACGTCCGGGTCGTAAGTAGGATCGGTGTTAAAATTCAAGAAGGCCACACAGATATCGCTACATTTTCACAGTGTCTTCTGGAAAACCTAGGAGCCCAGCTCAACCCCATATTTCATTTTAAATTGTGGTTTGGTCTATGTGCAATATCCTCTAAGTTTTATTTGATGCTTTGTTTCAACTTAGCTTTGAGCGCAGCCAAAGGCTGGGGACGGTTTACCACTTGGTAAAAGGAGTTCGTACGCAGCATGAATTGGTTCGCGGAAGTAAAATTAAAGAAAAACTTTGTTTGTGTGTCAAACATTGCACAATTCTTCAGTTGTATCCTGCTAAGAACTCGTTATAAAAATAAACGAAATACATGACGTTTCACGTTCTTCATAGTATAGTAACGAATACGCTTCGATGAAAAACGACTACTTGCTGGCAACACTGATGCCAATACAACACGGTCTTTGTTTTCCGAATTTTACGTGTGAATTTGTGTTATCAACGGCCGAATCGTGGAGTTCAGGTTCGACGCTTTCCTCGCCAAGTTGCTGGACATCCTTTGGATTTCTGTTTTCCTAATTTCCACCGACAACGCACGATAAGAATAAAGGCAAGATTGGGCGTCAAGCGCGAGATTGTGATGAATGTGTACTCTACCCTGTCAGGGGTATCAAACCGCGACGTACGCAACGTTGTTAAGGAACATCGGAGCTAACAGACGTTGGAAAATCTACTAAAAGTTGATCCGCCGATGGCGGAAAGCGCTCTCCGATGAAAAACGGATCAAAATCAGACGTACCAGGTGGCGGTGAGAGCCAAAATCTTGCGGTGTCGGTGGAGCGCCGAGAAAACTTGTACTCCAGCGCGACCGGATGGACGCGGTATGCTTTTGTCGCTGCAATGCGTTTGCGGAGAGAGCGCGCTGCTTTGTTCGTAATTGGAGACAGAGCGGCAGTCTACCCAGAGCGCTCGCTGAACCCGCTTTTTCCGTGGGCTCCAGACGGCACGGCGGCAGAGAGAAAGACCCGTTTGTACACTGAACGTTACCAACTTCCGTGTTCCAGCCCCGGCCATCCTCTTCCGGCAGTGCGACGGCACTCCGCGAAGCCCGGCAGCTACCGCACTGAACCGGAGCTTTATTCCAGGGCGCAAAATGGCCTTTTAATTGCATAGCAGACGATGCCGTCGGTACTCCCGTAGCGGACGAAATGTCTCTCTTCGACTACTCTGCACCTCTGAGCAGATTCCGCTCTGAGTGATATACGAAGTGCGGGCGAAGTCGCGTCCTATCGCCGGCGTTTGATTGGCCCCGGCCACCCGTAGCTTTCGCCACGTTCGGAGCTAAGCTGAAACGAAGTATAGTCAATATTCATCAATAACTCAGTCATACTAGACGAATTCATCGATGTCAATAACTTTCTTTTCTTTTCTTTTTTCTTTTTTTGGCGGGGGGGGGATATTGGCATGATTTGTTGAAGAACTCTGCCTTATGAGTCCTCTAAGATAAATCTATACACTTAAACAAAAAATATCGAAGTTGCTTCCTCAATAGTCCTAGTTCGTTTTTTATATATATATATATTTCATTCAAGTTCGACAGCATCACAAGCGTCAAATTATTACGCAATTTAGAATATTACACAGCCCGCGTGTGAATATAAACGACAAATAAATCTAGTGCTATATGTTTGGACGAATACTTGTCAGAAAAAAATGTAGCTTGCATCAATCAAACATCACTATTCCACTACCTGTAAAATTTCCAGGAATGTTGGACATCTCAAATCCCATCTCATATTTAATTTCAATATCTAAAAAATATCATCACAGCAATGTGGGACAAAATAAACAAAAAACAAAACAAAACTGTTCTGACAGTACTCCTTGTGGCGTAAGCGGCCAAGTAAACAGAAAATCGTCGGCCATATTGTTTTTCCGCCTTATGAAATCGGCCGACTTACGTCCAGATTTATCTTTACCTACTGGCAGCCTCACGTCGCAAGGCATTAGGATGATTTGTACATGATAAACACCAAAATCAATCTCTAAAATGTGGCAATTTCTCTTCTGATTTTCGATATTTTATATTTGTTTTAGACGATGTCTGCAAGGGCATCCGTGTCTCCTGCTTTTTTCTTGCCATTAGGCTTTTCCATCATTCCATCTACTCTGTAGACCTTTTCTTTATATCTGCTTCATCTTGAGGGTCGACCGAACGACCTTCTACTGCAAACAAGTCCGGATAAAGAAGTGCCAGCTCATCACTATACGCGATGGAGGCATGCAGCCTGTGCGAAGATCAGCACAAGCCCCGAGTGCGATTTATGTGGTTCAATTGTTTCGAGACGTCAATCAGAGCTGTCGGCCGCAGAGGAACAGGACGACCCCTAGCGGCCTCGTAGAATGGATTGCAGCGTGGAGGGTGAGGAAAAGGTCTTTGGGTGCGAGATTATGATCAGGTGTCGACCGCAGGCGTACCTTGCACCCGCCAGGTCGGGTTAACAAGACCCTAGAGGCCAAATATGTGCCTGAAGATGACTTCGAATTAGCAGCCCTGTGACGGAAATCGAAGCCCTGATGCCTATTGATTTCCTTCCCAGCATGGATGGGCGGCAGAAACCCGTTGCTTGTTTCCCTTTGTGCTTGTCTGCGCTTAGGACGTTGAAGCTGAGCTAGGGTGTCTTCATGTGCGCTTTGCTGATGGTGATGACATCTGCCAATTTTGTGCCCAACGTTTATTTTTATTTATATTTTCGTTCTAAAGCACGTGAAAGAGCGTGTTTCTGCAAGTGCGCGTGGCTCTTACTGTGCTACGGCGACATTTTGTTTTCCGAGCTTTCTTTGCACTTTTCTTCTGAGCGCGTGCAGTCGTCATGGGGTGGCACCACAACATGGGGTGGGACCACAAGCAATGGCACCACTTTAAACAGAAGGACATCTAGGCACCCTAAGGCAGGCTGGGTTTAATAACTACTACTACATTTGTCCATGTGGGTGTCTCGGCTGCACAAGTTGATTGAAGGTGAGCGTACGGTTTGTTAACACAGAGGTTCGGGCGAGTTGGTTGCTCATGATCTACAGGGGGAACAGTGCACCCGCAAACGATCACTCTAGTCAACACACACTAAAGAAAGAGCACTTACACAGCGCTGTGAAAGTGTCTCTTTCTTTTCTGTGTGTGTTGACTAGAGTGACTGTTTTGCGGTGCAGCTGTTCCCACGCAGATCGTGAGGCAGTAGGACCAAGTTTAACAATTGTACGCCTCAATAGACCCTATAGACCTATTGCAATATTACCCAAGCATCAAGGAAATGCAGGGATTGGTGTTCCACGCGCCGCAAGTGCTGGCCTCAGCAGTAGTAAATTTTCCAAAGCAAAAACCTAAAACAAATTGTATCTTGCACGTGCGTTCGTCAACGCTTTATTTTGGTTATTTACTTCGAATATTTTATACAGGGAAGGCGTGCGCGTGTGGCGCGTGGAACACCAATCCCTGCATTCTCCTTGATGTTTGGGTAATATAGCAAATGGTCTATTGCTGTCTTACCCAAGCATCAAGGAGAATGCAGGGATTGGTGTTCCACGCGCCGCACGTGCTGGCCTCGGCAGTAGTAATTTTCCAAAGCAAAAACCTAAAACAAATGGCATCTTGCACGCGCGTTCGTCAATGCTTTCTTTGGTTATTTACTTCGAATCTTTTATACAGGAAAGGCGTGCGCGTGCGGCGCGTGGAACACCAATCCCTGCATTCTCCTTGATGCTTGGGTAAGACAGCAAATGGTCTATTGAGGTTTTAACATTTTTTTAATAATAATTCGTAAAATGCGTGCTTACTGCGCGTCTAGCCGACTCTTCTGCCATCTAACAGTCACTGAACAATGCCTGTGTAAATGAAATCAAAATGAACATATCGAGGAATGTAACGGACAGCTTATCTGAATCCGTCGTTTACAGTAACCCTTCCTCTGTTTGTGATCTCTTAAATTATCTGACTCAGGGTGAAATAAAGAAAGAACTGTGGGAATGGCACCGCCTCGCCAGAAAGCTAATGCTGAGAAGGCAGACCTATATGCGTAACTCGTTCGAAGGAATGGGTTTTTTACCTAGTTACTTCTATCGGTAACGAGGTAACGACCTAGGTACGTTTTAATAGAAAAGTTGGGTAACGTATTTTGGTTACTTTTTGATAACGTTAACGATTAACGGAATTTAGTTCCTTCTGAATGGGAACGTGTACAGCAGAAGTGCCCATCCAAATTCCCATCTTAGCTCACGCTCTATAATTTACACCACGAAAAACGCTAGACTTGCCATCAAGAGATGTGCACAAGGTTTGTGCAGTCTAGCCATGAGATTATCCTTGAGTGAAATCGATAAAAGAACAATAAAATATCAAAGAGGAGAAACATTAGAACGGTTACTGTTTCATAAAAAACGACACATTTGGAGCAACGAGAAAATACCGCTTAGCCTCTAAGCTTACGTTACGTACATTTGGAATCACGCTAACGAGTAATATACTTAGTTACATTTTTGATGTGAGTAACGCGAAACGGTATTATACTACCGTTTTCAGGGGCGTGTTCATGCATAGGAGGAGGTTCGCTCACATTTTCGAGAATCGTCTTTAGACGACGCCAAACGCCCGGAGTAGTAGAAGCCAGCGAGGGCTACTCGAGGAACCGTCCCGCCGTCCATATTTGCATACACATTTACAACACCATGCCTAAGAAAAGTATGCTAAACAGACGATGCCCCTGTCTGCACATGGGCTAAGCCCAAGCAAGCTTTGCCGCCTTGGCTGTCCCTTTTCAAACATATGTCTGGTACTCTCCCACCTTGATCCCGATTTCACGAATACCTTGCGTTTGTTTTGAGCAGCCAAGACGCTATAAGACCGAACGAGAATTTGCCTTTTTTAGATTGTACCGCAGATGCCCTAAGCCTACACCAACAAAGTAAGTAGATACCCAAAGAAAAAAAAACGCCATGGATGCCAGATGGCGCGGCCCAGTTTGCGGTGCTTGCTGGATAAGCCCATTGCGGGTACCCTTTTGTGTGGTGTAAAGGTAACCTCCGCAGAGTCCGCCCGATATAGGAGAGTGTACACGCGTACGTGAGAGTAACCCGAAACACATGCACGCTTGTTTCTGGATGCACTAAACTGCGTGAATACAAAAACCCATCTAACACAAAAAATAAAATAAAACTGTGCTTGTTTTATTTTTATTCGGTTTCTTAAATGTAATCGTAAGTTTGAAATCTATTTCACTGAATTTGGTTCATAAAAACCGCATAAATCTTATATTTTGTATAAAAAACGCATTAATCAATTTGACGAGTGAAATAATGAGACATGTTTCGAGATTTTAAGACTCACCGGCCATGATCAAATAGCAGAAAAAGCAGAGTTTGGTAACGTCATGTGTGTCTTTTTCACGTCTCCCTCAGGAAAGCTCTACAAACCAAGACAAATTGCCAAAATATGCAATCTTAGACTCGAGACATAAAAATCTAAGTTTCATAACGAAAATTGTCGATGAAACAATAACATTAAAATATAATAACGAAACAAGCATATCGTCCCACTCCATTAACACAGTAAAGCTTAAGGTCGCTAAAACTGTAGTCACACTTTTGTTTTTACTGTCGCTAGTCATAACATCGTTTTGCACGTAAAACAACATGGGTTAGCGCGGTAACAAATCCCCTTTTAGTAAAAACACGGCTATCTCACCTTCCAATATTTTTTGTTTCAGGGTAATCCTTCGGAACTGCGGGATCACACTGGTTCCAGAATAAAGAAGGTCAGGGCTCAACACAAGCCCATTCAAAGCAGGCGCCACGCCGGCTGAAATTGCTGCTGCAAATGTCTTCCCTAATACAAACCCCTGACAGTATACAAATGTGCTGCGTGCTCGCCTGCAATAGGAAAGATTCCTGACTGGAAAACGAGCAAAATTAAATTAGAAAACAGCTTAAGCCATATTTCCTCGTATATTGTATTACATTGCTCGAAATAAGCATTTTCTTGGAGGTCCCTCTGCTCATGTGTTTCTACATAAAACAGACATAATCTAGATTACACAGCTACCCTTACTGAAATTACGTAAACATATGAGCAGCGAAAAAAAAAGAAAAAAACATTCTCACCGGATTAAAACAAAACTCGAGCGCCAAATAGGTTACGCCGTAATTCAAAACGTTAATATTCATTGAACGAGTGGCCCGGATTTTCTTTATTACGAAAGGTTTATAATTTTTATATTTATATTGAAGTTATACATTTTTATTATAATTTTCTGCATAAGTTTTATATAAATTTTGTTCACTTTTTGTTGTTTTGCTTGTTATTTGAATGTTATGTGTTGCCTAGGCCTCTCTCTGTACAGGAGGCCGGCAAGTACTTAAATAAATAACAATATCTGAAAAAAAAGAAAACACGAACGAAAAATAAAACGTACTTGAGACGCCACTTTAAAGTGTCTCAGAATCCCACAGAAAACGCTTTATGAAAGCTACGAAAAAATGTAGCCTGTAAGCTATATGCATTGGTACAAGCAGAAGTACATATTTCAGCATGGCTGTTAGGTACGGAATTTGAAGCTTCAAGTTTTACAGATCGTGGAGCAAGTAAGCAGGTGCTTGAACGCATTGATTGCGCTGTCGCCAAGAGGCATCATAAGTATAAAGAATTTTGTCATCTCTATCTTGTTGTTCATTTTTTTCATTAAAGAACGCTAGCTATATATTAGACTTCAGCTGGAGTATCTCAGGATTCACAAAGTGACCCTAGCGTCGCAGACGCTGGACTTGATGTAATATTGATATATGTACATTGGCGTAAAGTAGAAACTCAGCTGACATCAGCTACATGTACTGGGCCCTAACGCTGCCTGATAATGAGTTATACATGATGGGGAAAACAGCTCGGAAAACACGAAC
>JAZHYW010065935.1:0-20929 GCA_037355805.1 Ixodes ricinus
GAGTTTACGAATCTCAAACTTTGTTGATGCTTGCTGAAATTTGGAAGGTTCTCAGTGCCGGTCGTAGTACCTCAAATATCGAAAAAACGAATTCTCAAAATTCCTAAATAAATCATTAAATGTAAGATTTTGCATTGGTACAATCAAGTAAAATAAGTCACATGATATGGTGTTTGGAGTGCACTTTCGTCCAGTGTATACGTAACCATTTTAAAAGTGAAATTTATTAACTAAAGGCTAAAAAATAATCTTTAAAAAAATGTCGGCGTATTTACTTTCGTGTAGAACATGCACGTAGTCTACACAGTCGCTGAAAACTTAAAAAACTTCCAAGTGCGGCGTGTCGTCAGCCTCTTATCCCTTAGTGAAAAGTCTTATTTGTATTAGATATTTCTAGGATCAATAACCGCGTGTGACCATATAAGAAGTAAGAACATATAGGAACCATACAAGAGTATAAAAGAAGTTATAAGAAACTGATGAGAAATTTCTTATAACTATGATGTTTTTAACTTATAACTATAATTTCTTATAACTTATAAGGTTGTTATATGTTCTTATATGCTCTTATCTGAGAATACGTGTTTACTGGACCAAATCATTTCTTATACGTATAAGTTTTTGTTTTTTTTTAATGTAGAGTTATTGCACCGGTGCCAATTTTATTGTGACTTTTCCCGCGAAAACTGAAGCACATATTACGAAATACGGAAGCGTGAGCATATAGCACCACTCCGTTTCTTTCTTAGTTTGTCCGTGATTACATCTTGCTTAATAAATAAGCATATTCCTAAAAAAACAGGTTATGAGAGCAAATATTCTGACTATATGTCGGTTTGACGGCGGGTGCATAATCGGTGCTTGTCGCATTAGTGGGATTCGGAACACTAAAGGGGCCATGCAATGATATTTCGTTGGAATGTTTCTCATGTTACACTATTTTACTGGCACTAGTGGGAATCAAGTATGCTAGTACGCGACACCACTTATCACCAAACGTGTTTCGGTAGCGGTGTAATTGGAAAGTTAAAGTGAACGTTCCTCTTTCAGTCTCTTATTTTGCTAAACTTGATGACGTTGTTGTGAGTGGCATCGTTGATGTGGGGCATCCGTGGGGACGAGATTCAAATGCAGTTCTTAGATCGGACCCGAGCACTGCGTGAACGCTCGGCTTAGGACTCGTGACAAATCAATGCCTCTACGAGCATTCGGAGGGTGGCTCGAGTCCATTGGCTGCAATGATGACAGGAAATAGCAAAACAATAGTAATGTCCCCAAGGTCAGCGAGCGCCCAGTGCTTTGTCAACCCCCTGCGTGTGGCTATGATAAACCTTGACGGCATAAAAGTGGCACCAAAATCACGTGACAACTTGTTATAGCTGTGAGTTGATGGGCTGAACGCTGCCCGTTTTTCTACGAGTATATACATATTTTTTTTTGCGACTGCCGCTGCAAGTAGAAAAAGTTTGAACGCGTGTTATGTAGGAAGTGAACGTCGATGATTAATCCGAGGAGGTGTTTATTGACAGTGCAAATATAGTTGATCCGTCCATTTTAAAAAGCTTTAAATTCCAAAACTTCACCAAAATCAACTTGAAGGATACGGTGCGATTTCTGAACCAGTGTTTCATACGGAACGGATATAAGTCTACTGTCTCATTAAAACAAAAAACTATAAAAGTGTAAAGGAGATGTGCAACGAAAGTTAATAATGACAGTGTTGGCGGGAAGGGAACGGCAAAAGCGTAGCATGCAATTTTCCCGTTAAATTTAGGGGGAAATTAAAGGAATGTATAATTATACGCTCCTTCATGTCTTTCCGCTAAACTAAGATAAACGCTAGCAAAATGAACAATTGGGCGAGTTGGTAACAGTTCATCATAACTTACAGCGCGACTGGGATAAGGACAGACAGAGGAGAAAACACGCTTGTCCTCTGTCTGTCCTTGTCCCAGTCGCGCTGTAAGTTATGATAAGAGAAATGCACCACCGCTAGATTTAGTACGTAAATTGATTTGGTATACAATTTTAAACCAATACAAAACTCAATTAATAATAAGCTTATACACTCCGAACACTCATTCTCCAGACTTAATCTCTAGTTTTATTTCTTCTTGGTTTGAGTCCTTATAACTCTGCAGCATCTATAATGTTGGCAAATAAGCAAATAACTCAAATACGACGTCAGTAATAACTCGCCATTATTAATTATGAACTCAAATTTGAAGAGTAGAGCAAAAAAGGCAAGGGAATCGGCGATCTCAGCCGGAATCCAATTAGTTCTGAACCACTTGAAACGCATAGAGATAATTCATTTACTGTAAAAAAAAGTTACACTCGGAGAGGTTTCGAAGGAAGCGTTTCTGGCGCTATCACACGGTCTAACATCAGGGGTCTTATTTTGAACTAGGTGAGAGCGAAAGCGCCTTTAGCTGCTGATTGGATGTGCGCCACAGTTTGCGCCTAATCAACCAATGAAACAATTGTGTCCCGTTCGCCAGTTCATAATCGTGCAATATTTCGGTGAGATATTTCGGCCACAAAAGTACAAGTTGCGGGAATGATCTCGCGGGCTCTCATGCACTCATCCTTAGTACTCCTTCACCGACCGGTCAATCTCAGCTTGTGCACGGCAGCAGAACAACTTGAGATTTGCAAATAAAGTGCAGCCTGTCAGTGGTTTCAAACGTGGAATAGCAGAAGATCACAATTTCAGCCTGCGTCCGATCTCACTTCTCCGAGACGCTCGGTTCCTAGCAGACGATTGACTTTATTTTTTTGTCTCTCTATTATAGCAGAAGACGTATGATATTCTCTTGTTTTATTTCCGTCTGCTGATGACGCCTCGTAGCAGACAAACCGCCTGTTAATGCTGCCGTAGCTGGCTCCGCAAGAAGCAAATTAGTGTTAACCCTTGCGCTGTCCAAAAACTGGACCCATGAGAGGACTCTTCACTACATCCTTGCGCCTTCACAGATCTCAAGAGCGACTCCTGGAACCAAAGATAAAGTTTCAAAAAATACCTGCTCAGGGCACACCTATTTACGCGACCCGTTATTATATTCTATAGGGCGCTTTCACGTGACGTACTTTCGGATACGAGTCTTGCTTGACGCCATGTTGACGAACTTTCGCCATATTTCTTTCTACACCTGGGTGCAGCGTCTTCCAGATCGGTCTAGTCTACTGCATCATTCTCTACTACGTCTGCTAGAGTAGTTACTGACGCCAGTGAGCATCATATGGTACTCGCTATTTACCCCTGCAGGTTTTTGTTGGGACTTCAGACGAGCCGCGGCGTGTGAGAGGTTGAATCATCGGTGGCTGTACAATCCCCAGTAGATTCCGCCGGGCGACTTCGAAAGGAAACAGATTGGAATAAACTCGAATTTATGCTACCCGAATGCGCCGCCGGTCGTACTTACTGAGTCCTGTGACCGACGAAAGCACTCGGCATGCCTCAGCGTTTTCCCAACACTAAGAATGACGCCAATAACTAAGCGTCTGCGTGTAACAAAATGACAAAAATAGTGAATGCTGGACATCAACACGGCGAAACGCTGCTTACAGGAAGGGAAATTGAGTTTCGCGGAACCGCCCTATAATCATTCACAATTAAATAAACGCACTGCCTGGCTTTTTATGTTCATGCTTGTTGCTTCTTTGTTTATTCCGCGGCATTATTATCAGCTAACGCCGCATTTTCCTTGGCTGTAGAGCTGTAATAAAATACTCAAACTTTGCTACGACCTCGGTTCCTTTTCTTCAAACAAAAAACGATGTGCGGATTCGTCAAAAATTCATGAATCAAAAAATTAATGAAAACAAGGACGAGGATAGGATAAGGACTTAGGGACAAAGACAAGGAAAAGTACATGGATAGGGAACTAGCGACAAGATCAAGGACTTAGTGTCAAGGATAAAAAACACTTGTCCCTAAGGGTTTTTATTGTTCTTTCTTGCAGTTCTTTTAATTTTTTTATAAGGTGTCGATGTCTCTGGTCGTTGCCAAATTAAGAAATACAGAGTGTGGTTTAATATATTCACGGATCTTGCTTCGCTATCATTTTTTAGAGGCCTTTATTGGCTCTGGTGTGACTGCATATTGTCACGAATGACGAGGTGACGAACAAGGAATAACTGACGAAACTGAGACACTTAATGGGGCGAACTTGTGCCCAAAATAAAATAGAAGAACGTTAGAGTCCCAGGCGTCGATGTCGGCGAAACAGCAGAATCGAGCGCTGGGGCGAAACCAACTCCGCTCGCCCTGTGGAGTCCTTTATTTACCGCGTGGGTTTCTGGAATAATTGGCATAGAAGGTTCTGCGACTACAACATTCGGACCTCGTACAAGGAGCAGGGTTCTCGAATTTACCAAAACATTAAACTGAAAGAATAAATAAAAGACTCGTAACTCCCAGGAATCGAACCTGGGACACCACACGAGAGTCAAACGCGGTAACCAATCTGCCACGCAAGCGCTCGCTCACCGACGCGCGTGGCAATATTACCAATCAACCCATTAAACAATCAGTTTCTATATGTCTAACCTTTTGTACTGAATAGTTTTTACAATGCTACATTCTTAATTTATAGTAATAATATGTCTTCTGTGCTGAAGCCATGAACTTCCGCAGATTTCTTTTTTTAGGGTCCCGACGATGAAATGGAAAGAGAAAAAAATTAAAAGTTTCGGAGTCTCGGGTTTCGCTTTCGGCGCTATTCTTCAAATCTATATTAAGATCACGCGTTGATAGATGAAAGAAACGTCAGAACCACGGGACAAAAAATAAAATGCAACAAGTGCCACAAAAAATACGAGAATAAAAGAAAAAAATTTCCGGTGAGCCATAACATTTTATACAAGAAAGAAATCTGCTTTGAACCTGAGCCAAGTCTTGACACACCGCTGATAGATAGACTTTGTGCGCTCCTAGACTCTGTTGAGTTTTTATTCTTAAAATTGCAGGCAAGTTAATTCTTCACATATTGATTTCAATGTGCTTTCAAATCGAAATGAAGAAAATTAAATTTTTGCGTGGCTTACGACTTAATTTTGTTAAATGAATTATTAAAATTGCTAATCTCTATATAAGTACAACATGATTTGGAATTGTTTTTAATAAATCAATTTATGTGAGCATAAATGGAACAAAAAGTATATATTAATTACTTGCAATTTTGAGGAATTTTTCTATATGTTTTCTAGAACTTTCTTTTGGTATATTGAGGCCAACAAGATTAAAAAATTGTACTTCATTCAAGAGCCAGCCGTAATAAATAACACGTCGGAGGGTCTAATTTCAACTCAACTTAGAATCAAACATCAAACGCAATAATTAATTGTTACGTTTTCACTTTTTTCCCCTCTTTTTAAGACGTGCCATTTTAAAATATTCTAATTTTATTATAGGAATAAAAGTGTATACATTTCCTTTATTGCGGCCAGATTTATTAAAAGGCACCAGATTGCACAAAAGGTTATCTTTATTCAATCCTGTTTCCTTCGGAAATAAGCGGACATGCTAGCATAACCTGACGGACAAGCACTGAGACATGGTGCTTATCTAAAGTTAACGTACTATGCGCACGCTAGTATTACTTTAAGCAAGACAAACTTAGGTGCACAATAGGGATACAATAAAAACAAAACAAGAAATATAAACCAAGCATCCGGCCGACCGCCAATGAGAAGAAGGTAAAACGCGCCTCACCGTGTAAGATTCGCAAAAGTCTCGGCATAAAAAATAAGGCAATGCAAATATCCTAGCATTCACACCACGCACACTAGAATCAATTAATCTTTCACACAGTCAAAACTCTTTCTAAAACACAACAATACTGCCACTTTAAACTTATTCACGGAATGCGTTACCATTTTAAAATCAATCGGAGGAAGAAAAAATTCCGCAAAAGAACGTACCAAAGGCATCTCGTTACCTGCATTATTTGTATGCCCATGTGTCAGAAACCGCCAAGCCAGTTTCTGCGCCACTAATACTGAACGTTTCCGACGTCGCCATAATACCGGTGAATTTTGTGAGTGCCCAGCTATGTTTGTTTGTACGAAGAAAAAGACACATCCCTACAAACATCTTGATTGGGAGGATGACGCAGACAGAAGCACAACAAAATCACCCTTTTCCCGAAGGCACTTGAATTTGAATAATTTGAAATAACATTCGCAATGTTTTCAGAATAGCCGCAGTCTTCTTCCCAAATTACCACTGACAACCGTTGCGTGGCAACACAAAACAAACTAGTGGAAGTATAAAAAATAAAAAAACATAAATATCTTCAGACAATGGTTAACATACACCAGGCGGTCAAAGCTAGAATAATAAAAAAAGCACACCCGGAAGCACCCAATAAAAAATAAAATAGTACCACAAATGCAAAACCACCCAGCAAGCATTGAGAGAAAGATGGCAGCTGCCGCCTTAAGAGCCCCCTAGTGAACTCAACTGCACCCTTCCAGTTCTTTCTTAACGCTGCAAATCTTTACTTATGTTCCGTGGGTACGTGAGCCGTATCACGCCAGGCGCTTCAGGTTTATGCGATCGTATAAACACTATAGATCGCCCGCAAAAGTAAAAGAACGACCATCGTACTCCAATCACGTCTGATGTCAATGCCATGGACGCTTTTCGTGTGGGTGTTTAGCTTTCGCTTGGTTCACTCCTGTCGTTATTTGTTAAGGATTCCGTCTCTCTATGTGCGTGTATAAGACTTCCCCAACTACTTCCGTTTCGAATCGTTTCGCCTTTTCCAGACGATGGCCGTTTCCCCACCGAGACATAGCTGAAGCGCCGGCTTTTGTTTTTCGGGGCCAATGGAACTGGCGAATAAATCAGCCAATCACGTCACGTTCACCAAGTGACGTCATCACGAGGGCTGGTATTCCTGTTGGCGCTTGGAGGATAAGAGAGTAAAAGGAGTGTGGTGTGGGGATTATGTTAGAGTATCACGCGACGACACCCCGACAAACAAACAAATAATAAATTAGCAGACAATTGACTTACAGCAACATGCCCGCCAAAATCGTTGAGTGAGCAGACGACGTAATAGAAAAACGCAGACGAAAATAAAGAAATGGAAGTGCTAAAATTAGCTGAACAGACTGGGGTGAGAACATATTCTTCTTATTGACTTCGAGAACGAATGTGAAGTGTAACAACAAAACAATATATTGGCATCCAGTAGAGGACTTGAATTACTTTCTGGATACCAAATACGAGCGCGGCTACGAAAATTAATAACTGACATGCATTACCTATGCCAATATTTGAGAGAATCTTCCAAACATTTTCACCCGCTGAAACATGTTTAAGTCAATGTTGAAGCAATTCTGGTGCAGCTGTGAATGTGTCCTTTGTTCTGTTTATTGGCATCTAAGAAGGTATGTTTGGCTGCACATTTATGACTTTCGTCTTTATTTTCAAATAAATTAAGGTATACGTTGAATATTTGGACCGCAACTCTATGTCAGGAACAGCTTTAATTGCACAAACTCGCAATTAAACGTCGTCTCGATCAACGTATTTTTTATTTAAATAACTTCAGATGACACCCTATAATATCAGAATATATCGTCATAGTACAATTCAAAGACGCAGCGTGAGATTACCACATTATTAAACACCACTCGAGGAGAGAGAACTCCATGGTAAATGCGCCCTAGCGTCAGCTGATATGTCCATATATAAAAAAACACTTTAGATTGAATATTTAATCCTGCCGCAAGTACATAAAAAACGAGGCTGCGAAGTATAAAATATCAGAAAAACAAAGAAAATGGGCAAAAACATATGGGAAAAAAAAGCTTTTTTTCGGAAATACATTAGAGCTTTTGCTTTGCACCGCACCCCTCAAGCCCAAACCCCTAAAATCCCCTTCTGTGCGCTTGCAAATACACGTAGGCAAACAGACATGCACATAATCCTGTGGACGAGTGAGGTATCAAAATGCGCTCAAACATAGGCCAATGTAGAAGAACAGCGTAAACGCAAGAAGCAATTAAAGGACGAGAATATAAAACCTCTATTACCATATAATATACGTGCATGCCAGCGCACGCTGGTATGCAAATATAAAATTATAATCCCCGAAAAACTACGGAAAGCGAAAATTGTATAAATCATATCTTGCAGACCTCACCGACAATTTCATGCCCGTTTTCTGTCTCGTCTACCGCCAAAAAAAAAAAGGTATGTCGTGGGATTTTATGCCACGAACCCTAATCTCTACCTGTCAAGTTAGATTTTCTTATGAAATATATCTTTCTTTGAGGCGCCAATATTTTTCATTCACTCATACCTCACGCTCCGAAAGGCGTACAAAAGTCGAGCCTGTCATCACCAGTCCTTGCGAGTCCGCTAAACACAATTTTCGACGGCGGCACTGAAAGTAGCAAATGCAAGGGTGCCTATCCGTGGCATTGAAGTAAAAATAAAAAATTACAAGCGCACAAAAGATACACATCAAATAGAAATATTATTAAAACTAGCATCCACGCGAAGGCATATAC
Organism: Ixodes ricinus; assembly: GCA_037355805.1. Lineage (NCBI taxonomy): Eukaryota > Metazoa > Arthropoda > Arachnida > Ixodida > Ixodidae > Ixodes > Ixodes ricinus. The sequence goes on from JAZHYW010065935.1 coordinate 8,530, forward strand.
ATAGAAACAATAAATATTAGATATTAATAGGCTCAAAAATCAGGGCCTTACATGTTTCCTGTCTGTATTCAAAGGTATGTAAAAATGTGGGCAAACAAATTCTCACAATAAATACCAAGAGACCAGTGCATAAACTCGTATGAGCAGAGAAGTCGATTGTTGACAGGCTTATCGCCTTTGCGCTCTATACATATTTGGGGCTTTGTGGAAGAACGCATACGTGAATCGTATTATTAATGTCTGCCTCAGAGTAAGAAAAATAATATACTTCCAAAGTAGTCTTCTAAATTTACTATTTTTGGGTGATTAAATAATAAAAAAAACTCCGTATGAAATTTTATCTCTGACGATAATTGATGCATCAGTACTCTTAGGCTGCCATAAAAAATCCCCCTCTCTCCTCTCTTCTCTCTCCCAAACGGGGGTTTGCCGTTTCGTAGTGCGGAAGCGCTTGATGACGAGAGCTTTGGTTTCCGAAGAGATCGAATATCTACTATAAAAATATGAAGAAATCTTTTTTTGTTTCTTTTTGGTTAGAACTACTACTGTTGATGTGTATAACTCATTAATTTATGAAACTAGAGCTCCCAAACAAAACCTAATCTAGAAGAACCTGATGAAGTGCAGAGGCTGGAAATTTAATAGGCAAACATAAGACGCTTGCTGCGAGGGCGCTGTGGACCAAGTCAGCTGATAGGCAGTGCGCAAAAGTTGGGTGTCTGGCGCATCACTAGGGTTAAATTTAGAGCCTGCTTTGTAACGCAACGCGGTAATACAACGTGCGTAAATCTACTAGCAGAAGTGTGCTATGTTTCGAGCAAATCAAATATGCTGTAAAGCTAGAAAACAAACGCAATAACCTTAACCGCAGCCCAACTTGACTTGGCCAATTCCGGCATTGAACTGTCAGTTAGTTCACAGCGGGCGCCGTTTGCCCATTCTTCCCCAAACCGCAGACTCGATAACGTGATCCTAGTGGAATTCATTTTTTTTCTGAACTACTAAAATGTCACTGTTTTCCGTTCTCCTCACAATAAGCGTGAATCGGCTTGTACTTAAAAAATTGTTTTAACATGTCGAATCAGATTTAATGTATTGACTGAAGAGGTCTTCATAAGCGGTCGCACGCGTATCGATTTTTGCCACGATTCAAGTAAGTTATGCTCCTATCAAATATCCTGAAAGGCTCAAAATACTGGCCTCGTGGTATTCAGTGGAGCCGAGACGGTCAACATATAAAATGAAAATATTCAACTGAACATAACGCGTGCACAAAAATATCTACAGAAACTCTTCGGAAAAGACATACGATGCTTAAACAATCCAAAGGCTTTTCGCTTTCTCTTGAGTCGACAAGGAAAAAAAAAACACTTGCAGATGTGGACAAGAGAGGATGGGATGGCATACACAAAAGACGCACTTCAAGTAATTGGGACTCTGCCGAAATGACCTTCCTCCCCACGTGCACTTGAACGAATGAGCATCGATGCCTCCATAAACCAAACGGGACAATAGGACTCATTGGGGAATGAACGCGAAACTCTCTTGCCTCCTCTCAATAAAAAAATATATATATATATATGTATGTGTCCTCGATAGATGGCGCCATCCGCCTTGAAACAAGTCGGTATAACGAGCGTTCAATCTAGCGAATTCAATAGGCGTAGCAAGCTTGAACTAAATTAAAACAGATTATAATTTACTCGGCACGGCCGCGGGCGCATGAAACTAGAACATGCCGATGCGTTGGATGGGCGGATGGATGCAAGCATGCATGCGACTGAACCTTCTAAATCAGAAATCGGCTACAGGTTGCCCGCGGAACGCCAGCCATGTAATATCGGCCCCCACGCCCCAAAACGACCCTGCTCTCCAGAAACACACTCAGGACAAGGTGCATATGGTTGCAAACCCGATATAATCAGACGTATTAACTTTGAACAAGGTCAGGAGATTTGCCAGATAGTTGTTCGCTGATCAGGTGTTCCTCAATCAAAAACATGAGTTGAAGAGGGCCAAAAATGGTCAACGTGAAAGGCGAGCTGGTGCGTCAAAGACAAGTTCACCGAGGCTGCCTTATTAGCCAAAAAAAAAGTTTAATCTTCGAACTTTTAGAAGAAAATAAACTGGTTCTTGGTGTGTTTATTGACTTGTCAAAGGCGTTTGATTGCCTCAATCACACAAGTCCTTTTAGCGAAATTAGATACTTAGGGTTTTCGAGGGCATGCTTTGCAGCTGATAAAATCGTATTTGGAGCATCGATTACAATACGTCTCAATTAATGGAAACCCCTCTCTTACAACAACCATCTCCATCCGGCTGTAGCGCGTAGGGCAGCTATATTGGGTCCTTTTCGCTTCAATTTATACGTAAATGATATTATCAATGTTAGTTCACAAGCAAAATTCACAAATTATGCCGACGACACTAGTATATTTTTATCTGCTAGAAAATTCTGATTTATTTTTTATTTGCTTTTGTGACAAAGCAAACCTGACGCTATCTGGGTTCAAAATGTGAAGTAGGTTTAATTTACTTCAAATGAATTTTGAGAAATCAAAAGCCGTGCTCCCTTTCGTCCCAAAAATGAAGTAATCACCTTTACGAAGGACATGAGCATAAATTCAACAAAGATTAATATTGTAAACTGTATTAAGATTTTAGGGTCATTTTCTCTGATGATATGCCATGGGATAATACACATGAACAACATTATAAAAAAGTGAAAGCCGTTTACAACTCCCTGTAATGCCGAATTAGAGCGCAGCTCTTGAGGGAGGAAGGAGGGGAGGCTACGTGGGGGGCCAAGTGACCTCGGGGAAGGGGGGAAGGGGGTCGCATGGCCTCAGGGGGCACTTGACGTCACTGATGACGTCATCAATGATGATGACGACGACGATGCGGATGCCTATGACGTCATAAGTGACGTCACTGATGACGTCGTCAGTGACGATGACCATGACGATGCGGATGCCGATGACGTCATCAGTGACGTCACTGATGACGTCATCGGCCTCCGCATCGTCATCATCATCACGTGAAATCGGGGGGTCACGTGACCTGGGGAGTCCAAGTGACCTGGGGGACCACGCATGACCTGGGGTCACGTGACCCCCCCGAAGTCCACGCGACCTGGGGTCACGTGACCCCCGAGTCACGTGACCCCCAGGTCACGTGACCCCCCAGGTCACGTGACCCCCAGGTCACGTGACCTCGGGTGGTCACGTGACCTCGGGCGTACGCGCCGACGGCGACGGCGACGGCGACGCCGACGCCGCTCAAGCTCGAAACGGGCGCCTAAGAGCTGAGCTCTAAAAACTGTCACAAGTTATTCGCATGTTGTACCGTCATTGTTTTACTTTACCTGTAAACGTTAAGTTAAGGGTTCATAATTCATTGTTCTATTTCGACCTGAATTAGTGAACTTTAGTTTTGGGCACAACCATATTACCGAATCTTGAAAGGGTACACCTGTTGCAAAAGAAAGCTGTAAGATTCATAAGCAATATTCTACTTCAGTCACATACATCTGACCAATTTAAAAAGTTCCGCATCATAAAGGTTCACAATTTTATCACTGTAGACTCAGTAGCTAGTACTACGTCTACAGGAAATCACTGTAGACTTAGTACTTGTGGCGCCAGGTGTTGGGAGGTGGTCATGCAAAGAACAAACCATGGCACTCAAAAGCTAAAATGCAATATCCATAATTTACTATATGTTTATGATTCTAAATACTGTAAACGACTTATGTTTCGTGAACAAAAGGTTAGGGCGCAAACGAATTGGTGGTGGTTAAACATTTGACTAAAACCGTCGAGACTGGAACCAGAAGGGACGGACAAACATTTCGTGTTTGTACATCCATTCTCGTTCTAGTCTCTAGGTTTTAATCAAGTGTTTATTTTTCGCAGGCTCAGTTTTTTGCGATTGAGGTCAAAGCGAAGTTTTGTAATAATTGGCGAATTCTAATTTTCGTGACGCGGTGGGATCTGCGTATAGATTCCAATGCGTATACAATTTACCAAAATTGTTCGCGGGACGTGTTTTTTTTGCGTATTGTAATTAGGCGATTTGCGAAATTCGCGAAAACAAAGCCTTTTACAGTATTTATATTACAACGAAATGTCAATATAAAAAATTCGATTATTATTTTTTTATAGATGCTCAGAACTAAAAGTTGCATTTACTGCCGTTGTTTGTGATATCTATTGAACTTGCAATGGTGACTCCTGTATGTTGCATTTTTGTATATTCTTATTTCGTTCTGTGCTCCCGCCGCTGTGCAGAAGAAGGTGACAGACAAACGTCTTGTTGAGACGGTTGTCTGTTGCCTTTCTTCTGCTTCTTCTAATAGACCTTCAAGGTTCCTTTCCAGTCTCGGGGTTCACACATCATGACTAAAAATTGCATTTGCAGCGAACGCCTTCGCAAAGTTTTCCGCTGCCCTTCCGGAATGAAAGCTTTCAAATCTACGAAATCTTGAAGTGGCCTTCATCAAACTGTTCGACTCAGCACGTAAACATATCTGCGACCATACTTTTCAAGGTGAAGAGATCTGAGCCAAACGCGGGTCTTGCGAATCACAGAGAAGCACCTCCAATCTTTTCAAGACTTTCGGTTAAGAGTTTAGTGTGAATGTTGGCATCAACACTGAACACCCAAAACCTTACCGATTTAGGCTCGAGCAATCTTATATTACGTGTGCCTGAACGGAAAGAACATTTCTGCATATCTTCTTTAAATTATATGACCGTTTTGTTTTTATATATTTCAACTTTTTGTATTATTATACTGCGTGGCGCATGTTAACAAAATTCCAGGCTGGCAGTGGTACTGCATTGAGTAAATTCCTCAACTACGCACGAGACACCAGACGCTCATTGGGGCTAACTAACTTCCTTCTGTCTAAACATGCACACAACAAAAGTAAATTGTTTCATTTGTCCTCAGAGAACTTTGATCGATTAGAGGGCAAATGTACATTAAGGTAACTGATGGAAACAATGACACGTCTTGCAGATATCCGCCATTCTTGTTTTGTTTTAGAATAAAGGTAGAAACTGGTATAAATATCTTCTTTTTTTGTAGACACGTATCAAAAGACGTAAGCGATCCTTTAAACTTCACAAATTTTAAAGATGGTATGAAATCAGGAAGACGTAATAAGACAATAGAGCCCATTAATCTTCCCTGAAAGGAAACTTCACTTCCATTACAGTTAGCGCAAATACGCATACACCGGATCAGCTCTACTGCGGAAGTTGAAAATGTCTTCGTGAAACATTTTCAAATCTCGACAAATGTTTTCTATTTTTTATGAGCATCTTAATTTTAAACCGGAATAATATTTCTTTCAAACTTTCTGTTTTCTTGGGTTCCTGAAATGCCCTCTGGGATAATCTGAGAGGTCATTTAATATCCGGAGCCAAACTAGAAAGCTCGAGATTGTTCTGGCCATACGCACAAATTCATTCGGAACTGTGGAAATGTAAAAATTAAGAACCGGAATATGGGGCAGGAGATATTTAATGAAAAGAAATATCAATGTACAAGTTTTCTTCTCAAGTTGAACGTGCCTTTCATTATCGCGATGCAGTTCTCCTTTTTCCTTAGCGCACCCTCTCGAAACTTTTGCAATTAGGAGAGACGTTAATTAGGGAGAAGTTTTGTAATCTAAAGCAACGCGAGAGAAAAGTTCATTTCGAAAGTCAAGAGACGGATGGATCCTTCATTTTTCGCAAATTTTACACTGATCGTTTGTTTTATAGGAAAGAGAAGATAAAATATTACCATGTTTTATATCATGCTTCAGGAGTATAAATTATTTTTTCTGTTTCTCTGCCGAGGTTTTTTAGTAAAATGCTATCAAGAAATTAGAACGGCAGTCTAAAAATGTACAATGAGTCCGTAAAAGGAAGAAAAATATTTTGGGGATAAAGCAAAAAAAAAAATAGATGAATACATCAATGCATTAATGTCAACGTGCTTGTTTAACACACATTTATTTTTCTCCTCTGCACAATGACCATTCTATCATCAATAAACGCGGCAACGCACGCCTTCATGGTATGGAAGATCTTACCTTCTGCTTTGCCGCGGATCTCTTGAGACAACATAAAAATATGACTTTGACTACGACTCTTACACACGTTCTAAACCTAAAGCATGAGAGTAGGACGTCCGGGACGTAAGTAGGATCGGTGTTAAAATTCAAGAAGGCAACACAGATATCGCTACATTTTCACAGTGTCTTCTGGAAAACCTAGGAGCCCAGCTCATCTCCATATTTCATTTTAAATTGTGGTTTGGTTTATATGCAATATCCTCTGAGTTTTATTTGATGCTTCGTTTCAACTTAGCTTCGAGCGCAGCCAAAGGCTAGGGGACGGTTTACCACTTGGTAAGAAGAGTTCGTACGCATCATAAATTAGTTCGCGAAAGTAAAATCATAGAAATACTTTGTTTGTGTCCAAACATTGCACAATTTTCCAGTTGTATCCTGCTAAGAACTAGTTATAAAAATAAATGAAATAAATGACGTTTCACGTTCTTCACAATATAGTAATGAATACGCTTCGATGAAAAACGACTACCTGCTGGCAACACTGATGCCAATACAACACGGTTTTTTTTTCCGAATTTTACGTGTGAATTCGTGTTATCAACGGCCGAATCGTGGACTTCAGGTTCGACGCTTTCCTCGCCAAGTTGCTGGACATCCTTTGGATTTCTGTTTTCCTAATTTCCACCGACAACGCACGATAAGAATAAAGGCAAGATTGGGCGTCAAGCGCGAGATTGTGATGAATGTGTACTCTACTCTGTCAGGAGTATCAAACCGCGTCGTACCGCAAGTTGTTTAAGGAACATCGGAGCTAACAGACGTTGGAAAATCAACTAAAAGTTGATCCGCCGATGATGAAAAACGCTCTCTGATGAAAAACGGGTCAAAATCGGATGACGTCCAGGCGGCGGTGAGAGGCAAAACCTATGCGGTGTCGGTGGAGCGCCGAGAAAACGCGTACTCCAGCGCGACCGGAGGGACGCGGTATGCTTTTGTCGCTGTAATGCGTTTGCGGAGAGAGCGCGCTGCTTTGTTCGCAATCGGAGACAGAGCGGCAGTCTACCCAGAGCGCTCGCTCAACCCGCTTTTTCCGTGGGCTCCGGACGGCATCGCGGCAGAGAGAAAGACCCGTTTGTGCACTGAACGTTACCAACTTCCGTGTTCCAGCCCCGGCCATCCTCTTCCGGCAGTGCGACGACCCTCCGCGAAGCCCGGCAGCTACCGCACTGAACCGGAGCTTTATTTCAGGGACGCGAAATGGCCTTTTAATTGCATAGCAGACGATGCCGTCGGTACTCCCGTAGCAGACGAAATGTCTTTCTTCGACTACTCTGCACCTCTGTGCAGATTCCGCGCGGAGTGATATACGAAGTGCGGGCGAAGTCGCGTCCTATCGCCGGCGTTTGATTGGCCCCGGCCACCCGTAGCTTTCGCCACGTTCGGAGCTAAGCTGAAACGAAGTATAGTGAATATTCATCAATAACTCAGTCACACTAGACGAATTCATCGATGTCAATAACTTTCTTTTTTTCTTTTTTTTTTTGGGGGGGGGGGGATTTGGCATGACCTGTTGAAGAACTTTGCCTTATGAGTCCTCTAAAATAAATCTATACACTTAAACAAAAATATCGAAGTTGCTTCCTCAATAGTCCTAATTCGTTTTTTTATATATATATTTCATTCAAATTCGACAGTATCAGAAGCGTCTAATTAGTACGCAATTTGAATATTACACAGCCCGCGTGAGAATATAAACGACAAATAAATCTAGTGCCATATGTTTGGACGAATACTTGTCAGAAAAAAATGTAGCATGCAATCAAACATCACATTTCCACTACCTGTAAAATTTCCAGGAATGTTGGACATCTCAAATCCTATCTCATATTTAATTTCAATATCTAAAAAATATCATCAAAGCAATGTGGGACAAAATAAACAAAAACAAAACAAAACTGTTCTGACAGTACTCCTTGTGACGTAAGCGGCCAAGTAAACAGAAAATCGTCGGCCATATTGTTTTTCCGCCTTATGAAATCGGCCGACTTACGTCCAGATTTATCTTTCCCTACTGGCAGCCTCACGTCGCAAGGCATTAGGATGATTTGTACATGATAAACACCAAAATCAATCTCTAAAATGTGGCAATTTCTCTTCTGATTTTCTCTATTTTATATTTGTTTTAGACGATGTCTGCAAGGGCATCCATGTCCCCTGCTTTTTTCTTGCCATTAGGCTTTTCCATCATTCCATCTACTCTGTAGACCTTTTTCTTTATATCTGCTTCATCTTGAGGGTCGACCGAACGACCTTCTACTGCAAACAAGTCCAGATAAAAAAGTGCCAGCTCATCACTATACGCGATGGAGGCATGCAGCATGTGCGAAGATCAGCACAAGCCCCTGATGCGATTTATGTGGTTCGATTGTTTCGAGACGTCAATCAGAGCTGTCGGCCGCAGAGGAACAGGACGACCCCTAGCGGCCTCGTAGAACGGATTGCAGCGTGGAGGGTGAGGAAAAGGTCTTTGGGTGCGAGATTATGATCAGGAGTCGAACGCAGGCGTAGCTTGCACCCGCCAGGTCGGGTTAACAAGACCCTAGAGGCCAAATATGTGCCTGAAGATGACTTCGAATTAGCAGCCCTGTGACGGAAATCGAAGCCCTGATGCGTATTGATTTCCCTTCCCAGCATGGACGGGCGGCAGAAACCCGTTGCTTGTTTCCCTTTGTGCTTGTCTGCGCTTAGGACGTTGAAGCAGGCTAGGGTGCCTTCATGTGCGCTTTGCTGAGGGTGATGACATCTGCCAATTTTGTGCCCAACGCTTATTTTTATTTATTTTTTGTTCTAAAGCACGTGAAATAGCGTGTTTCTGCAAGTGCTCGTGGCGCTGACTGTGCTACGGCGACATTTTGTTTTCCGAGCTTTCTTTGCACTTTTCTTCTGAGCGCGTGCAGTCGGCATAGGGTACTACAAGCGATGGCACCACCTTAAACAGAAGGACATCGAGGCACCCTAAGGCAGGCTGGGTTTAAGAACTAGTATACATTTGTCCACGTGGGTGTCTCGACTGCACATGGTTGATTGAAGGTGAGCGTACGACTTTTGAGCCAAAGTTTAACGAATAGTACGCCTCAATTGAGGCTTTGCCATTTTTTTAAATAATAATTCGTAAAATGCGTGCTCACTGCGCGTCTAGCTGACTCTTCTGCCGTCTAACACCCATTGAACAATGCCTGTGTAAATGAAATCAAAATGAACATATTGAGGAATGTAACGGACAGTTTATCTGAATCCGTCCTTTACTGTAACCTTCCTCAGTTTGTGATCTCTTACATTATCTGACTCAGGGTGAAATAAGAAAGAACTGTGGGAATGGCACCGCCTCGCCACGAAGCTAATGCTGAGAAGGCAGACCTATGCGTAACTCGTTCGAAGTAATGGGCTATTTGTACCTAGTTACTTCTATCGGTAACGAGGTAACGACCTAGGTACTTTTTAAAAGAAACATTGGGTAACGTATTTTGGTTACTTTTTGATAACGTTAACGAATAACGGTATTTAGTTCCTTCTGAATGGGAACGTGTACAGCAGAAGTGCCCATCCAAATTCCCATCTTAGCTCACGCTTATAATTTACACCACGAGAAAACGCTAGACTTGCCATCAAGAGGTGTGCACAAGGTTTGGCAGTCTAGCCACAGTTATCCTTGAGTGAAATCGATAAAAAAACAATAAAATATCAAAGAGGAGAAACATTAGAACGGTTACTGTTTCATAAAAAACGACACATTCAGAGCAACGAGAAAATACCGCTTTACCTCTAAGCTGACGTTACACGCACATTTGGAATCACGCTAACGAGTAATATACCTAGTTACATTTTTTAGTGAGTAACGCGAAACGGTATTTAATTACCGTTTTCAGGGGCGTGTTCATGTATAGGTGGAGGTTCGCTCACATTTTCGACAAACGTCTTGAGACGGCGCCAAACGCCCGGAGTAGTAAGAAGCCAGTGAGGGCTACTCGAGGAACCGTCCCGCCGTCCATATTTGCATACACATTTACAACACCATGCCTAAGAAAAGCACGCTAAACAGACGATGCCCCTGTCCGCACATGCGCTAAGCCCAAGCAAGCTTTTGCCGCCTTGGCTGTCCCTTTTCAAACATATGTCTAGTACTCTTCCACCTTGATCCCGACTTTACGAACACCTTGCGTTTGTTTTGAGCGGCCGACGCTGTAAGACCGAACGAGAGTTTGCCCCTTTTTTTAGATTGTACCGCAGATGCACTAAGCCTACACCAACAAAGTACGTAGATACCCAAAAGAAAAAAACGCCATGGAGGCCAGATGGGGCGGCCCAGTTTGCGGTGCTTGCTGGATAAGCCCATTTGGGTACCCGTTTGTGTGGTGTAAAGGTAACCTCCGCAGAGTCCGCCCGATATAGGAGAGTGTACACGCGTACGTGAGAGTAACCCAAAACACATGCACGCTTGTTTCTGGATGCACTAAACTGCGTGAATACAAAAACCCATCTAACACATCAAATAAAATAAATCTGCGTGTGTTTGCTTTATTTTTATTCGGTTTTCTTAGATGTATTGTAAGTTTGAAATCTATTTGACTGAATTTGGTTCATAAAAACCGCATAAATCATATACTTTGTATAAAAAACGCATTAATCAATTTGACGAGTGAAATAATGAGACATGTTTCGAGATTTTAAGACTCACCGGCCATGATCAAATAGCAGAAAAAGCCAGAGTTTGGTAACGTCATGTGTGTCTTTTTTCAAGTCTCCCTCAGGAAAGCTCTACAAACCAAAACGAATTGCCAAAAATATGCAATCTTAGACTCGAGACATAAAAAATCGAAGTTTCATAACGAAAATTGGCAACGAAAAAGAACATTAAAATATAATAAGGAAACAAGCATATCGTCCCACTCCATTAACACAGTAAAGCTTAAGGTCGCTAAAACTGTAGGCACACTTTTGTTTTTCTGTCGCTAGTCATAACATCGTTTTGCACGTAAAACAACATGGGTTACCGCGGTAACAAATCCCCTTTTAATAAAAACACGGCTTTCTCACCTTCCAATATTTGTTTCTGGGTAATCCTTCGGAACTGCGGGACACACGGTTCCAGAATAAAAGGGTCAGGGCTCAACACAAGCCCATTCAAAGCAGGCGCCACGCCGGCTGAAATTGCTGCTGCAAATGTCTTCCCTAATACAAACCCTTGACAGTATACAAATGTGTTGCGTGCTCGCCGCAAGAGGAAAGATTCCTGACTGGGAAACGCGCAAAATTAAATTAGAAAACAGCTTAAGCCATTTCCTCGTATATTGTATTACATTGCTCGAAATAAGCATTTCTTGGAGGTCCTCTGCTCGTGTCTTTCTACATAAAACAGACGCAATCTAGATTACAGGGCTACCCTTGCTAAAATTACGTAAACATTTGAGCAGCGAAAAAGAAAAAACATTCTCACCAGATTAAAACAAAACTCGAGCGCCAAATAGAGTACGCCGTAATTCAAAACGTAAATCTTCATTGAACGAGTGGCCCGGATTTTCTTTATTTCGAAAGGTTTATAATTTTTATATTTATATTGAAGTTATATATTTTTATTATATTTTTCTGTATAAGTTCTATATCATTTTTGTTCACTTTTGTTGTTTGCTTGTTATTTGAATGTTATGTGTTGCCTTGGCCTCTCTCTGTACAGGCGGCCGGCAAGTTCTTTAAATAAATAATAATATCTAGAAAAGAAAGGAAAACACTGAACAAAAAAAAACGTACTTGAGACGCCACTTTAAAGTGTCTCAGAATCCCACAGAAAGCGCTTTATGAAAGCTACGAAAAAAATGTAGCCTGTAAGCTATATGCATTGGTACAAGCGAAGTACATATTTCAGCCTGGCTGTTTGGTGCGGGATTTTGAGGCTTCAAGTTTTGCAGGTCGTAGAGCAAGTAAAACTGACTGCTTGAACGCATTGATTGCGCTGTTGCCAAGCAACATCATAAGCGTAAAGAAGTTTGTCATCTCTATCTCGTTGTTCATTTTTTCATTAAAAAGAACGCTAAACTATATATTAGACTTCATAGCTGGAGTATTTCAGGATTCACAGATTGACCCCAAGCCTCGCGGACGCTTAGTTTGATGTAATATTAATATATGTACATTGGCGTAAAGTAGAAACTCAGCTGACATCAGCTACACGTACTGGGCCCCAACGTTGCCTGATAATGGAGTTATACATGATGGGGAAAACAGCTCGGAAAACCCGAACTACGAAGAGGAACAAACACGACAGGACAGCACTGTCCT
>JAZHYW010065936.1:0-43986 GCA_037355805.1 Ixodes ricinus
AAGTATGCTACCCAACTGAACCTCCATAGTTGGGCCTGGGTTTGTCTCGATGTCACCCGACATTTGCAGTAGTAATAAGGACAAATAACGAACATGAATGCACCTGACAAGGAACGCGAGCACATGCCTACGACAGTCAGACAGGTCGTAGGGGCACGACATTGCCATCAAACACAAATTGTTACTTCGATAACAGGCGGAGGGGACCAACCTGAACAAAGGATAGGGTTAGCATCGTTTCTCGAACGATGTCGTGCCCCAACTGGTCGTCCCGCGTGGTGGGCTTTTGTAGCGTATGCGGAGGCAGGGGTCACCTGATGTCCCCGAGCTTGCGTGTTGCCAGGCGTCGAAAATGTACGCGTCCAAGTCAGGCCGCGTGAGCCGCGCGGTCGGGGAAAGCATTGGCGGGCCTGTCGAGACACGCTCCGTGGGGATCCATGAGTCATCCCGTGTCAGCGGGTCGTGCAAAAGATTTCCGGGCGAGGGCGGCGAAGTCGTAGCAAGGGCAGCGGTCAGCAACACCTGAACAAAGGATAGGGTTAGCATCATTTCTCGAACGATGTCGTGCATGTTTTGGTTTTGTTGCATATTTGGTTTGGCTTCAAAGTTTAGAAGGTGAAGAGGAATTGCAATGGCCAGGGTCCTCTGGGGTAACAGGCGCTACAAAGTCACGTAAGCAGTGTGGAAGGTGTTAGCTGTGCCGGGGCTCATATGACGCACTGTGCCTGTTGTCAGGCGCCCGTCACTATATACCTCGAACAGTGCAAGAAAGATGTGGGTAGGTAAGCAGTGAGAGCCAGTCAAGTAGCACCAAAACAGGACCTGGAAGGGTACATGGGCTCATCCAGCTTTAACGCCAGAGAGGCTTGAGCCAAGCTGGGCTTTGAGTGGAGCCTGAGCAGAATGCACAAGGGGAACAAGACAGGCCTTCCTTAATGTCAGTCACAAAAAGGTGCCTACCGCACAGTTTTGCGTATATAAAAGGTAGAGGTTAAGACGCAGTCTTTTCTCAAAATAAGCTTCAGTCACTTTCCATGATCCCGGGTGGAGCTTGGGGTCTCGTGAAATGACAGCCCCGCTATGTACAACAACAAATGCCAAAAAACAGCCCCAAAAATACAAGAATGCACGAGGGAGGCTTATTTTCGTCGTTCACATTTTCTGCCTTGTATAGGTAAGCAACGCACACTTGTGTTGATTGCTGGCAACCGGCAATTGAGCAGGCATTATCAGTATACTATGCTATGCTCCATGACACCTATCCAGGCAGGTCAGTCATGAAGAGCTTGGCAAACACTATCCTCTGGTACCCCGGTGTTGACAAAGACATTTAAGACCATGTAAGAAGGTGCAAGACATGTGCACAGTCCTGTTAAATGCCTCCGGTGTAGGTTAGGGTCCGCTGGTCGGATACCAAGCAATGCCGAACACGGCTCATATTATGCCATACTGCTGGAGAGTTACGTAATACTGATCGTGGTCCACTCAGACACAAAGCAGATGGAAGCATCGGCCAATATCACAGTGTAGGACATGCCAGCTGCTCCACGTACGGGCAGCCGTCGATGGAGCTTCGTGGCGCACGCGTGCTCGTGCACGCTGGTTCTTCGCCGTAGGGTCTCGAGCAAGGAAGCCAATGAAGACAGCGGCCGTCATGTAAACGCTACCTTCTTGGAAGGCCGGAGCTGGGCGGCCATCTTGCGTGCTGACTATATTCCATTCATCCCTAAGCTGAGACTGCGGTGGAAGCTACGTCCTCAATGGACCAGTCATACATCCCTCTTTCGTTACGTGATCACGCTCCCGCTCATACCTACTTGCTGAGGACTGGGTCAGGTGATGAAAGGAAGGTGGCTGATTTGTTCGGCAAGCACATAGTTCCCACTGCAGTCTCAGCTTAGGGGTGAACGGGGTATAGGGCAGCACGTCTCAATGCAATGAAATTTCGTAAAGTCCAAAACCGGGTACAGCAGAGCGACCGTTCAAGGGGAAAAGATCAGAGGGTATGAAAGGCCACGTCTTGCAGGGCAGACTGGTAAAGTGAACGATCGCCAGCGTTGGAACACTGTGAAGGACCTCAGGAGCTTATTTACTGTCCTCAAAGAACTAAAGAAACACAAGCATGGGAACACTGCAAGAACCTCAGAAGCTTATATGCTGCCCTGAAAAAACTAAACAAGCATGAGCGCAATAACGTCGTGAGAAACCGCAGGAGCTCTTTTTCTGCCCAGGAAAGAGCTAAACAGTCGAAAGAACGGGATGGGCAGACGCATCAAAATATAGTAGCAGCCGACGCAACAAAATGTAGTGGTAGCTGACGCACCAAAATGTGTGATTCTCTGATGTAGAGGCGACCATGTGGGTGGTTCGACGATCAGGCTGCTACTTGGTGGCAGGAGACATCCAGGAAGGGCCGGTAGAGCGGCAGGGCTGGGATGCCCTGATGGGTGACGATGCAGAGGCGATTGACTTTTAGGTCTAGGTTTAATGAATCATAGAGCAGAACATCAAAACTGAAGAAAACGACCGGCGAGAGAGGCGCGAGTTCAGGCTTGAGCTGGCACTTGTAGCAACACAAATAGTGCCCGTGACGACGCAACAATCTAGTAAGAGTGAAGCTATACGCACTACGTCGTGCACTTCGACCGGAAATGGCAATATGCACTATGCGGAGAGCATATGCCATTTGGGTCACCCTTTTCGGACGGCGCGTGTATCACTGGTGAGCGCGTTAAACCAAACCCTCCCCCCCCCCGGCCCGCATTCACGCCACTTCGCTGTGACAGTGTGCAACTGCTAATTACAAAACTTAACCCGTCCAGCCGGCAACCCAAGCCCCGCTGTCCCCGATTACACCTCCGGAAAGAAAGTCGCATACCATTTAGTTCTGCAAAGTTTCGTCAACAACAATCCTTTTTTTTTTTTTCAGTGTTAATCATGAAAAATAAATGTCGTAAATATCGCCAAATGCCCAACAACAACAAAACAAAAATGTTATAGAAAGGCAAAAAGAAAAAAAAAAGTAGGCCCATTGAGGATCGAACTTGCGTCCACTTGCGTAGGAAGCGGATACCTTAACCACTATGCCATGCCTCTTTTTTTTTTTTTCCAACAAAAAACAAGTTTATGTACATATTGTACCCATTCGTTTTATACAAGTTTCGCGTAGTGCGTGCGGCAATTTCCTCTAGAGGTGCACGACGTGTGCGTATCGCTTTACTATCTAGTAAAAGCCAATTACTACAATGCCACTGCACTGCAACCCGCTACTGAATCGGAAGTTCACGCGCTACGTACGTACAGCCGGGAGATCACAACCACGACGGGTGCAGCTCAGAAACCCAACCGCTCCGAGATTGAGGAAAACAGTACGGGCAGACACAGTCACATACCTATGAGCATGTTTACCCTGTCGATCACCGGTCTCAGTGTTCAATGGTTCAATGCGATCAGATATACCACTAATTACTTTGTTTCACACTCTTGCGACCGAGTAATACCGAGAGAGACCAGACGGGTTTTTAAGCCTTTTGCGACTTCTTGGGACCGGATGCGCTAAAGCGGAGCTGGTGCTGAGAGATCGCAAGGGGCTTAAAAACTGGTCTGGTCTCTATCGGTCGCAAGAGTGTGAACGGGCCTTAAATGCGGCAAAAACAATATCCTTACCTCATTTCGGCAAACACTCACGACAGACCAAACGCGTCGTTCGTTGTTGTTGATGCCAAGCCAGGCACAGCTGATGAGAACCAGTGTTGCTGCTCGTGCCGACAAAATTTGTATTCCACCAATTTACGCGAATTGCCCAACAGATGTGAACTTGGCGGATCTTAAAAGATCACGAAAGCTAAGGAAGAACATAATTTATAGTCTTTATGTAGTTATCTAAGTTACTAATATCATTTACGACTGCCTGCATGTGAATATCAGATTTGAAAGTGACACTCTCCTTGTCGTAACCTGCAGAAAGGTGGTCATTCCACAGCGGTTTGGTGTCGTGACTTTGACCAACGGCTGGTAACTCGCCTTTTGGGTAGTCAAAGCCTCCAAAGCGCCATTTTACCACCACGGGTTGTCATTTTTTCTTAGAGTGTAGGGGTCTGTGCGCAGGCAATCATAGCCCCTCTGCCGGACGACCAATATACTTCTGGGAAGGACTCGCTGTGTTCTGGTGCACGTGCATTGGCGGCATTGGCGTGAAAGGGACTCTTCTACACGCGGACAGCACAGCTTTGGCTCTAGTGCTGCACCGCGGCCATGGACGAGCTTTGCCTTGGGCTGTTGCCAGTGCCGTCTCTCTTCTTTTTCCTAATAAATATATGCCACATAAGATGGGTACCGTCGGTCATGAGCCCCGCCGACCTGCCGTTGCGCGCTTGACACGCGATGGCGAGCCGGCGGGCCATCGAGTCCTCGCGCTCTCGGCGCGAGACATCTTTTCCTTCTCGTGCTGAGGGCGGCGGAAGGAACGTCCGAAGGGCTTCCTGAGGTTTTTCAATAAATCTGAATAAATAAAAATATGAAGAAAAATGGCAATGGCAATAGCCCAAGGCAAAGCTCGTCCATGGCCGCGGCGCAGAGCGAGAGCCAAAGCTCTGTTCTCCGTGTGTAAAAGAGTCCCTTTCTCGGCAATACACGCGCACCACAACACGGCGAGTCCTTCCCGGAGGCATGTTATATTGGCCTCGGCAGAGGGGCGATGATTGTCTGCGCACAGTCCCCAACATCTACGCCGTAACCGACTCCGGAGGCATCTGCCCGTGCGCTGTTGGGTAGCGGGGAAAGGGGGAGCGGTTGGCAGTGCGGCAAAGTCGGCCAAACACGCAGAAGAAAGCGAAGCCAGTTGAGTGAAAGAGGAATTTGGTCTGAAACTTTGTCAAACAGGGGACGAAGAAGAAAAAAAGCAGAAGCCATCTGTGGGAAGTAGATTACCTAGTAACGCCGAATAGCACGCGAAGCGCGTGAGGAGTAGCATGCGCGTCCGGCGGGTCGACAGGCACACTGAGAGACGGCTCGAGCCCATCTCTTGAGGCGGATGCTAGATTCGTTGGCACTGTCGGAGCCCTGCGCACGATAACCGTCAGCCCAGTGACGTGCGTTTGTGTCACTTAGGTAAGGCGAGCAATGCACGTCAGCCAGTGACGCCACGAGAACACATCAATAGATGGCAATATCGATGCAGACTGTCGATGGCGTCATCAGTTAGTCTACTGACCAACGGTCTTCAGCAACGGTTGCTGTATGACTGATGCTGGATGCACGATGACGTCATCAGGCTGACTGCACGCGTCGCATTCCATGCACGAGCGGTTACACCCGACTCTCAGAGGCGGCAGGTCACGTCACCCTTCCCGAGGTCGGTGAAGAGCCGCTGCGCCGAAGGACCTCGGCGGTCCTTCGGGATGAGCTCGGCAGGACCGGGAGGACCTCGGCTTGCTGCGAGAGGACGCTCGGGAGCAGCCTCAGCGTCCTGCGGGAGAACGCTACGGGAGCGACCGTTCAGGGTGTCCTTCGAGCAGGACTACACATCTGATAGACCTGCGGCAAAGACGCTTCTGGTTCCGTGTCAGCGAGGCACCTGCTGGTCAGAGGAGCCTCACGGTTCATCTTAGCCGGCGCCGGACGTTTACCTATTGTATCGCACCGCGCGGCAGTTAGCGGTCAGACGGTGACGGACGATAGATGACGGCAGACGCCAGCTCATAGCCGGAAACGTGGCGCATACAGAATGCTATCGCATTAAAAAGCCAGAGCCATAGAGAGAAAAGTAAAATGCCAAGTAGCCCGCCGCCCCCTGGAGCGCCTTGAGGGGAAGCGGGCGCTCCAGCGAGCGAAGGACACGAGGAATGGCTCGGAGCCGTTCTGGCGTGTGCGAAATGGTGTCATCGGCTGTGTCGAGCCTGAACCCAAGAAAACCTATGCGTCGCGTGGGCTCTGCTCGTGTCGCTTAGGTTTAAGCGAAATCCCGACCACAGCAAGTCCTCCACGAGGAGGCGCACCGTAGACGCCAACTTCTCTGGGTCGGGATGGGCGCACAAGAAGTTGTCTACATGAGACCAAGCCCAGAGTCCACGCGCGCGCATTTCCCTGGCAATGGCTGTTGCCAAGAGCTGCATGTAAAACGGCGCCGGGCGTATCACGAAGGGCATACGGCAAAAACGGCAGTAACGGCGGCCTACTCTAAATGTGGTCAGATTACAGGAGGTGAGATGAAGCGTGATATGGTAAAAGGCCTCGGCCAGGTCGAGCTTCATCATATGCGCTTGGGGCGGGAATGGGTTTACTTTGATGGCCTGGGGTAGGGAGTAAGGCGGAACTGAGGTGCCTGGCGGTAAGGAGTAAGTGCTGCGCAGTCTAAAACAAAGCGAGACTCGGTGGCTGACTTGGATACGAGGAAGACGGGGTTGAGGTACGGACCATGTGAGGAGCGTTCGATGATGCTACCAACATGTTGGTTACGGCGGCATCAATCGTGGGTACCTGGTCAGGGAGAGAAGGGCGGGCCGTGAAGCAAAAAGCCTTCGTGCTTCACGGGCGGCCCGTGAAAACTACATGCCTCACTAAACACTGCCCAGTCGACTTGAGGTGCCTGCTGGGTCAGGTGGACTGGCGGCGGAGGTCCCGTCGCTTTCGACTTGTAGGCAGTGCTACCCAGGTCCGACTCGGAGTCTTCGACGTCGCTTTGCTTGTCTGTAGTGTGTTCCTCTGTGTTGGTGTGGTTTTCCTCCTCGCCATCGTAGGTGTCGAAGGAGTCGTCATCGGCGTGGGGCTCGATGACACTGTCGGTCCTGCTGAGCCACTCCAAGATTCGCTCGGCGGCGGTGGCCGTCAAGTCCGGATCCAATGGGTCGTTTTCTTCGGTCCAAGATCAAGCACGGGCAAGGTCGGCCGAGACGCCAGCCTCGCAAAATGCATGGGCGAAAAAGTCCTCGACCGGGAAATCGTCCAGGAGCGTCGAGGAGACGACCGTGCCGTCGATGACGGCACTGGTGGGTCTCGAAGACCCAGGGTAGCTGCCGGACTCACTTAGCATTAGAGGGCCTCTTAGACTTCGTGCCTGGGCGGTAGTTGGTGTTCGCAGGAGCACGAGATGTGTGGCGGCCGCGTCGAGGCTGGTTGGGTAGCTGGTCGGAGAGCTCTCTGAAAACCTCAGACTCGAGCCTGGACGCCTGGGATAGGATAGCCGCCCTCCAGTTCCCTCTCGCGACGACGTGGAATAGTTCCAGTCTATCGAAAATGAGGTGCTGGTGTTCGGGGAGCATGGCATACCCCAGTAGAACCGATACGGGTGGAGATGCCGGATCTCGTGGATATATCTCGTGGACAAACTTCTGGTGTTCTGGGCGAGGTCACGCAGAATGTCGTAGGCCTGACGGACCCTCGCTCCAGGAATGGGCGGTGAGGGCTTCACCAGAGGTAGTTGGATCGCATTGGTGGCTCTGGTAGAAATGATTTCAGTAGCCCTCCCCTGCTTCCGCAGTACCTCCGGCGGAAGCAGGGGAGGGCTCCGGCGATGCTGGATGCGATCTCTTGGCGCGTCTGTGGATGTTCGAGCTCACCGTGCTGACGTTCGAATAGCTCGCGTTCAGAGTTCTGCGACAGGGACTGCTGAGACTGCTGGCCGTGTGGGGCGAGACCGGCCTTGGCATCGACGATTGGAAGCAGGGCAGCTCTCAAGCTTGAGGCGAAGGAGGCAGAAATGGCATCCCCTGTCTGTTGGACGAGGGCGGCTCCGTCATCGGCGGCATTGTGCGTTGGCGCGTTCGAAGACGAGGCATCCTTCTCCATGGCTTTTTCTCTTGTCATGCTGAGATGCGTGGCAATACCGGCGGCTGCCACTCGGTTCGAAAAAGGGTCTCGGCACGAGAAGGAAAAGAAAAAAAAACTCAGAAACCCTTCGGACGTTTCCTCGTTCCTTCCGCCGCTCTCAGCCCGAGCATATATATATATAATATCTATATACAAAACGCCACTGTCAAACCTCTGACATTTTTTTCTTTCTGTGTTGTTTCAAAATCGCCACTCGCGACATGTTTCAGATTAAATGAATACCAGGTTTTCTTTTCCGCCAGCTCTGCATGATGGTCAATTTACCTCGTTTCTTCATACTGGCTACCGCATGTTAGGAACATCGGTGGTTTTGATAGAACCGAGTTGGATGGACATCTGAGAATTCTAACTTATTAGTTAATACCCTGAAGGCGACACGTACTGAATACATGTAGCGATGTAGGAGTGTGGAAGATTTAGAAATAGAGACTTTTTTATTATAAGCTCGACCACTGATTTCAACTAAGTATTCTTAATCCTAAAGTTAGATTCAACGGAAATGTATTACCAGATGCACCACTCGCTGACAGTAACTCTGTCAAATGGCCACGACATTTCAAGATCCCTCCTCCAGGTCATACTTGAGAAAAACTAATCTTTTTATTTTTCGGTTAATATCGGTTAAAACCGGTTACCGGTAAATAATTTACGGTTACGGTTACGGTTACGGTTTTTATAAATTTCGAATAACGGTTTCGTTCCGGTTACGGTTACTGAAAAAATTTCGTTCCTAAACGGTTTTCGGTTTCGGTTACGGTTACGGTTTGAGTCCACTGATCTTCATAGCGTATGGACACGCTTTGTGTCAATATTAAGACGGGAACGCAACTTAAGGCTAAATAGGCCTTACAATATCAACTTCACTTTTCTTTCCTTGCCAATAGTCCCGTTCTAAAACGTACAGCGCCACCGACGGCAGGGAATTTCGGGAACCCTCGGTACAGATCACGCGCTTTCTCGTTGCGCCTCCGCGACTGCGCGAGAGTCGCAGCTGCGAACGCCAGCAGCCGTCGCAGCCATTCGCCCGCCCGGCGGAACGCCGGAACGTCGTTGGCGGCGTACCGCATTTGTGCAGCGTAAACGCATCGCGACGGGTGAAGCTGTTCACCTATTTGAATACTTTATTCGTCGTAACTTACCTTCACGTCATGCACTGTCACCAAATCCACTTATTTTACGCCGCAACCGTGGCAGGGTTCGACAAAGGGTTGGTGCAGCAGACGACGGAGCCGGCAAAAAGGAGGATGAGACAGTGGCAGCTTCGCAAGATAGCCAACGCGATACCTTCTCTCCCATTTCCGTGCGCTCGTATCGCTCGTTCGACTCGGCTCTCGGCTGACTCGAACGTTATTGCCATGGTAACCCGCTCCTCCTCGCGTATGCCGCGTGGCACCACGTGGTAGCGGCAGGAAATACGATGGGAGGGGCGTACCGAGGACTCCCATCATTCGTCGCGCGGTGCGCGCGGGCTTCTGGAATTTTCGCAAAGGGTATTATTGGTGTACACTTAAAATAAACACATTGACAATCGCGGATATATTCTAAACGCAATATCATGCACGTCGAAAGAGCACATTGTTGTGAACCATTCGATTTAGTGGCAGTTAAAATAAAAATAAGCTTGAAAAGTAACACACCAATACAATCTCAGACTAATTCCTCTGTTGATTCTTGCTACGAAAGATTCTGTCGCAGAAAAAAAAAAAGCAATTTGCCTTCCGTTAATATTTTTTGCTGTTATTTGATTCACCCCAAAGGCACTCTGGTGCTTCTGTAGTTTTGTCCGCTTTCAAATTGGAAAAGAGAAATAAAACTTTACGTTCACTTTGAGAGAGTTGCCAGTATGCAAATTTCTTTAAACGATGGCAGAGAAAACGAATTTAAATGTTAAAATAGAAGTAAATTAAAGTAAAATACCCTGAACAACTGGTGGCACGCTTCATTAGCTCTAAGCGGAACCGGCTGATTTCGATTCAGCTTTCTTTTATAGATGTTTCCTCCCTCTTCTTTAGTGTTCAGAAACGCTTTTAGAAATCCCGGTATCTTTTGCAGCATTGGCATTTTCTTGAGCCCAAACCGGCATTTTAAGAGCATCTATCGTCATCAAAGACATCTGCAAAGATGTGAATGTGCCAGATTACTTGTTTATTATTTCTTGTTTGGCAGATCATATGTCGGTCACCATTCTTTGAGGAACATGTCAAGCTAAAAACTCTTTTTGTGGGTGATTTCAGATTTATTTTTAATTTATACCGGTTATCAGGATATTTTATCGGGGACAATTCACTTTATTTATTTTCTCATGCATTAAAGTACAAAGGAAACAATAACAAAATGTTTATTCAAAAGAAAACAAGACTTCTAATACTAAATTTCTGAACCAGACAATGCCAGCTAGTCTGAGAGATTGCTGGCATGTGCATGCAAACGCCGAAAATAACGTGTACCTCTCAAAACCCGATCAGTCGATCCCACGCAACTCTGCAAATGCGGTAGAAATCACACACATTTTACGCGTACTTTTATTTCCTTTGCAAATTCGGAAAACATACGCCTTAAGTTTATAATGCAGCTGCGATTTATTATTTTGTCACTCGTTCCTTGGTACGCATTCCTTGCTTCGGATGACCAATCGACTTCTGGCTTTCTTCTTTTATTATCGTATATTTTTATTCAAAGGTATTCTCCCTACGCTTACTGCGACGACATCCACTGAAATATTCAAGACATGCGAACATCACTCACAGAAGGATTTCACGCCAGCAGATGCTGTTGACGTTAACATCGAGAGGCCTTTGAATAACGCCCAGTCATCTACAGGACGCAGTAAGTTGCCGGGTTGTTCATTTAAACATTTTTGTTGAAAGTATTTTTTGTACATTTGAGTTATGAAAAACAAGGCGATTTACCCCAGCACAACCCAGGAAAAAGCTAAGCTCGTACACTTCCCGCTCGTTCTTTGTGAAACGTCATCAGACTACGGCGGCGCCGAAACTCAGCGGTTGGGCCCGAACCCTTGCGCCGAGCGTCAGTCGTCGCACTCGTCGCGCACAAGATCCAGCCGAGTGCTGCTGCAGCACTCGTGCCCTGTCCGTGCACAAACTCAGCCGTAATGTGATGACGTCACACGTCCAGTGCACAGGCCTTCCAAGCCTGTTTGGACTGTCCTCGCTCGTCGAGAACAATAAGCCAAGGTGTGTTTACAAGCACAACAACGACGAAGAATGAAATCAGATGTGAAAGTACAAAATTATGTCAAAGCTAAGTGGAATTATGTGCCAATTTTAAACAAAAAGTGTGCTTACAAAAAGCAAGTGAGCGTGTCGATTTGTGCTCAATGTGACTGAAATAAGAGTCAAAACGCAGGCTAGCCGGTACGCAATCATAAATAAAAACCTTGAGACGGTGGTTTGTATGTTCGCTTTGTTTCGTCTGTCTCAACGTTGTCGGTTTTCTTTATTATGTTTATGAATGTGACAACGAGACAATTAAAGGCTTACTGTGACACGAGATTCTCTTTCAGTTTTTAATTTAACAAGTCATAAATCAGTTTTTTTTATCTTAACCTGGAGTTCTATTTCGCGTACTTACAGATGTTAATACAATACCAAGTATAAACTTTAAGGTCTCTAGTGAACATCATCTTGCGACTCATTCCTTAAAAGTTTCGTTCTTTATTAGGCCGTTGTCTAATTTATTTTGTGCTGACTTGAAGAGGTAATAACGATTGTTTCGCTATATTTATGTTTCTTGTGTTAGTAAATTTTCGAAAGCCGTGTTTCAATCAATTGAATTTGGCAAGCAAACACTTTTCAGAGTATGGTTACGCGTTGTTTTAATATGCTGTTGCGTAAAACGACTTTCATGCTTTTATTTCAAACCCATCAGAACACCTCAAACAGCAAAGAGACAACAGTAAAACACATTGTTAAGCCTGCGAGTAACGTTTGACGATCATGGTCAAAGACTATTTTCGGACGGAATCATATTTTAATCGTAAAGCAAGATCGGGTACGCTGCATGTCGAAATAGTGATAGGCTCAATAGCACATCCGTTGCGAAGGCGATCTTAGAAAGATATGTTGCGCACAACGTCAGGTGGACGCAAATAGCACAATTTCAAAATAAAGGATATGCGGTCTAACGAAGGTTATTTATAGACTTAATCATTTCGTTATCAAGGAGCAGTCAATTCATTTCGCAAGTTTCTCGTCAGAATGGGAAATAGGGCAAGCTGGCTTGTTTATGGTAAAAATAGTGCGAATAACCACGATGACCAAAGAATAAATAATAGGGACGAGCTGAAACGCTGTTTGCTTTTTTATTCTCGTTTTATTCGTGCTTTATAAATTTACTTTGTGCAAGTCTCTAATTTAATCTTGACTTCTACTTCTCGCCATTCTAAGAAAGTTGACAGGTCCAACGGGGCGGGCATCTGAGGCTGCGTTCATGTTACAAGTTAATTTTTTTTAATATATCGCCACACGTTTAATGCTACAAAATAATTTATCAGTCTGGGGAATATTATTTGAAGTGGTGTTTTGTGTATTTATTCAAACATAAAATATAAAAACACCCATTAGATAATACTCGCGGAATTTGCGAGTCTTAGAAAAGATAAAATGTAACGGTTAGTCAAAACGGCGTAACATACATTTCGAAGTATTTTGCAGTTGACCTTAAAATTTAATGTAATTCATCACATACAAAATAATGCCATAGTAACTGGGGCTTTTCGAACTATTTTCTCTGCCTCATGCGTACGTGCATTCTAATAAAGAAAAAAAAATCCGGTTCATTCAAAACAGACGGTGTAGAAGAAGAAGAAAGCAGACAATGTTTGTTTGTTTCTTTTTTCGAGAAGAAACATTGCATAGATCTGTCATGGAGAGCCAAACACCACTTTCTCTTACACCTCTTTCAATCTGTAGGGTTTTTTTTACGTTTGGGACGTACGTATGCTAGGAAATAACTACGCTAAAAAAGTGTTTACTTTGCAAAATCACACCCCGTTATTCCCGGGGATCAAGGGAGTGAAAAGGAAGCGTGTGTGAAGAAGAGGGATGAAGGGCGAGGGATTAAGGATTTATATTGCTCTTCCCAGCGCACGTCTAGACAATTGGGACACTCTCTTGGGGACAAGCACAGTGACAAGCACGACGATTCGAAAACAAACCTCCCATAAAATACGTAAAAACAATAACAAA
Organism: Ixodes ricinus; assembly: GCA_037355805.1. NCBI lineage: Eukaryota > Metazoa > Arthropoda > Arachnida > Ixodida > Ixodidae > Ixodes > Ixodes ricinus. The sequence continues at coordinate 13,035 of JAZHYW010065936.1, forward strand.
TTTAAGAAAAGTACAAGGGATCAGAAAAGGATTTGCGTAGCAAAGATACGGCGGATTGTGGAAGGATATGTATCTACGTTTTCAGGAGGAACGAGCGTGACATTTGAAAAATCTAGGGGATTCAGTTCTGATATTCAAAAGCATTGCCGAAGATCCCATTTTAAATAAAGGATTTCGACGTTACAAATTGATAACTAGAAAAGAACCGACATTGGTATTTTGAAATTACCGTATTTTCCGAACTACAGTCCGTAGATTCTATGTATACAACATCAGAAATGTTTAGACGGAGCCAGCTATTTACAAATGCAGAGAATACAGGAATTCGTTCTTTCAAGATCGTTCATTGTAACGAGACGTGACAATTGTTCGAGAATCGTGTTAATGAAGAGATCTGTATGATACAGGCTCATAAGTGCGCTAATAAAGCGGCATTTTCAAGATATACCTTGTATGAAACAGTTGTTTACGTGCGAAATATGATACTAGATCCTTACTGTGCTCCAAGTATGGACCTGGTGTCAACATTTAAAAAAAAAGTATTTCCAAGAGAAATTTTTCCCGTGAGAAGACAGTTCGGGAAAATAAGATACGAGTCATAGGACAAATCGTCCTGCTACAATTCAAGCTTCAAGTCTTGTAACGACAGGTATGATAAATCGGCAACCAGCGAGCGTTGCATTGCCACGTGCATGGGCGAACGCTACTCAGCACTTCCGGAAGATTCGCTGTGTACTCTTAGCCCAAAATATTCGACGTCCGATTCTAATGCTCGATATACCAAGTGCAATAGATGTGGAGGCCAACATGACCTTGCTCAGGCAGTCTTTCGAATTTTTGACACTCGAACATTCTAGGTCGAATGTTCTACATAACGAGTGTAGTAGATCAGTAGACCAGCGTGGCCTCGTCAACTCACTCCCACTATCTCGCGCTAGCCAGCTGTTCACGCCGACACGTCGACGCTTGCTGCTGCCGCCTCCGACGATCACTGCAGTTTAATCTCTGATGTCAGTTCTCACGATTTTCGATCCTTTTCCATCCGCGACATTATGTGTTCCATAGCAGATGACGTGTCCAATTTCGACTTCTGGAAACAATTACAGCCTTCTCTGCTGCTGACTAGAAATTCGTCTTGTTTTAAAAGATCATTTGTTATGTAAATAAATGAATTATCGGCTTTTCTAGAGAGAGCCAATATAAGTTGTGTTAAATGTTTATGTACCAAGTGGAAATGTGTTTACAATAACACGCAATTTGTAATGAGCCGAATAGCATTTCTCATGTAGAGCCTAATTCCTTTTGTGGCTTAGTAACGGAATGTAAATTGGGCAAAATACAGCACTGCCTTAACGATCATGCACTTTAGTATCAATTTAAAACTATTAGAAATTAAGAAACACCATTCAACTAAGATATCTGAAGAAGATTAACGAGCACTTCCATGTTTTTCCCTTTTGTCGAACCGTTTTTATAATAAAATAAAAAATAGTAAAAATAGTAATACATATATATATATGGGCACAAAGCAGGTTCTGTGTTTCAGGAATAAATTACCGAAAATATGATCAAAACAAAAAGCTAAAAAAACAAACAATTACGTCCGCTTTGGGACTTCAGCTAATGAAGCGCTGTTTTCGCAAATGGGCGACGGTCCCGGATCACTGCTTTTTAATATTTTACTGCGTCGTTTTGTGTTTCATTTTGACTCGTCCTTCTTTCATTTAACCTAATTTGCATACTTCAAACTCGGTCATTAAACTCGGCGTCACGAGTACGCTCCCAGCTCCTCTCTCTCTCTCCTCCCTCTCTCTAAGGAACAAAATAAGATGATAAAACTATTATTTTATAAAGTAAGTATACAGACAAAAAAGATCGTTACCGGCTTTTACTTATTTTTTTATTTTTAGGTCCATCTTCGCAACTTATTCAAATAATGGTATATTTGTGCGCTAAAAGCATGCATTAATCCTTCTGTTCATGCTCATTCAATATTAGGAACAAACTACTCGAGGTTCGACGCAAGTATGAGGTTGCAGTGAATCTGAAAATGAACTGAAACTTCCTGGGGGAGAAGGGTGCAATGTTTATCGGGTATATCGTTTCAGACTAACAAACTATCTGAATCATAAAAAAAAATTTATAAGCTTATCTTTGCGGTCTGTCAAAATTATTTTCTATATTGTAAATCCAGCTTTACTCTAAACTATTTCTCTATAAAAAATAATTCACATTTTTTTTTTTGCGCAGAAGTCGAGTTTACGAATCTCAAACTTTGTTGATGCTTGCTGAAATTTGGAAGGTTCTCAGTGCCGGTCGTAGTACCTCAAATATCAAAAAACGAATTCTCAAAATTCCTAAATAAATCATTAAATGTAAGATTTTGCATTGGTACAATCAAGTAAAATAAGTCACATGATATGGTGTTTGGAGTGCACTTTCGTCCAGTGTATACTTAACCATTTTAAAAGTGAAATTTATTAACTGAAGGCTAAAAAAATAATCTTTAAAAAAATGTCGGCGTATTTACTTTCGTGTAGAACATGCACGTAGTCTACACAGTCGCTGAAAACTTAAAAACTTTCCAAGTGCGGCGTGTCGTCAGCCTCTTATCCCTTAGTGAAAAGTCTTATTTGTATTAGATATTTCTAGGATCAATAACCGCGTGTGACCATATAAGAAGTAAGAACATATAGGAACCATACAAGAGTATAAAAGAAGTTATAAGAAACTGATGAGAAATTTCTTATAACTATGATGTTTTTAACTTATAACTATAATTTCTTATAACTTATAAGGTTGTTATATGTTCTTATATGCTCTTATCTGAGAATACGTGTTTACTGGACCAAATCATTTCTTATACGTATAAGTTTTGTTTTTTTTTAAATGTAGAGTTATTGCACCGGTGCCAATTATACTGTGACTTTTCCCGCGAAAACTGAAGCACATATTACGAAATACGGAAGCGTGAGCATATAGCACCACTCCGTTTCTTTCTTAGTTTGTCCGTGATTACATCTTGCTTAATAAATAAGCATATTCCTAAAAAAACAGGTTATGAGAGCAAATATTCTGACTATATGTCGGTTTGACGGCGGGTGCATAATCGGTGCTTGTCGCATTAGTGGGATTGGAACACTAAAGGGGCCATGCAATGATATTTCGTTGGAATGTTTCTCATGTTACACTATTTTACTGGCACTAGTGGGAATCAAGTATGCTAGTACGCGACACCACTTATCGCCAAACGTGTTTCGGTAGCGGTGTAATTGGAAAGTTAAAGTGAAAGTTTCTCTTTCTGTCTCTTATTTTGCTAAACTTGATGACGTTGTTGTGAGTGGCATCGTTGATGTGGGGCATCCGTGAGGACGAGATTCAAATGCAGTTCTTAGATCGGACCCGAGCACTGCGTGAACGCTCGGCTTGGACTCGTGACAAATCAATGCCTCTACGAGCATTCGGAGGGTGGCTCGAGTCCATTGGCTGCAATGATGACAGGAAATAGCAAAACAATAGTAATGTCCCCAAGGTCAGCGAGCGCCCAGTGCTTTGTCAACCCCCTGCGTGTGGCTATGATAAACCTTGACGGCATAAAAGTGGCACCAAAATCACGTGACAACTTGTTATAGCTGTGAGTTGATGGGCTGAACGCTGCCCGTTTTTCTACGAGTATATACATATTTTTTTTTGCGACCGCCGCTGCACGTAGAAAAAGTTTGAACGCGTGTTATGTAGGAAATGAACGTCGATGATTAATCCGAGGAGGTGTTTATTGACAGTGCAAATATAGTTGATCCGTCCATTTTTAAAAGCTTTAAATTCCAAAACTTCACCAAAATCAACTTGAAGGATACGGTGCGATTTCTGAACCAGTGTTTCATACGGAACGGATATAAGTCTACTGTCTCATTAAAACAAAAAAACTATAAAAGTGTAAAGGAGATGTGCAACGAAAGTTAATAATGACAGTGTTGGCGGGAAGGGAACGGCAAAAGCGTAGCATGCAATTTTCCCGTTAAATTTAGGGGGAAATTAAAGGAATGTATAATTATACGCTCCTTCATGTCTTTCCGCTAAACTAAGATAAACGCTAGCAAAATGAACAATTGGGCGAGTTGGTAACAGTTCATCATAACTTACAGCGCGACTGGGATAAGGACAGACAGAGGAGAAAACACGCTTGTCCTCTGTCTGTCCTTGTCCCAGTCGCGCTGTAAGTTATGATAAGAGAAATGCACCACCGCTAGATTTAGTACGTAAATTGATTTGGTATACAATTTTAAACCAATACAAAACTCAATTAATAATAAGCTTATACACTCCGAACACTCATTCTCCAGACTTAATCTCTAGTTTTATTTCTTCTTGGTTTGAGTCCTTATAACTCTGCAGCATCTATAATGTTGGCAAATAAGCAAATAACTCAAATACGACGTCAGTAATAACTCGCCATTATTAATTATGAACTCAAATTTGAAGAGTAGAGCAAAAAAGGCAAGGGAATCGGCGATCTCAGCCGGAATCCAATTAGTTCTGAACCACTTGAAACGCATAGAGATAATTCATTTACTGTAAAAAAAGTTACACTCGGAGAGGTTTCGAAGGAAGCGTTTCTGGCGCTATCACACGGTCTAACATCAGGGGTCTTATTTTGAACTAGGTGAGAGCGAAAGCGCCTTTAGCTGCTGATTGGATGTGCGCCACAGTTTGCGCCTAATCAACCAATGAAACAATTGTGTCCCGTTCGCCAGTTCATAATCGTGCAATATTTCGGTGAGATATTTCGGCCACAAAAGTACAAGTTGCGGGAATGATCTCGCGGGCTCTCATGCACTCATCCTTAGTACTCCTTCACCGACCGGTCAATCTCAGCTTGTGCACGGCAGCAGAACAACTTGAGATTTGCAAATAAAGTGCAGCCTGTCAGTGGTTTCAAACGTGGAATAGCAGAAGATCACAATTTCAGCCTGCGTCCGATCTCACTTCTCCGAGACGCTCGGTTCCTAGCAGACGATTGACTTTTATTTTTTTGTCTCTCTATTATAGCAGAAGACGTATGATATTCTCTTGTTTTATTTCCGTCTGCTGATGACGCCTCGTAGCAGACAAACCGCCTGTTAATGCTGCCGTAGCTGGCTCCGCAAGAAGCAAATTAGTGTTAACCCTTGCGCTGTCCAAAAACTGGACCCATGAGAGGACTCTTCACTACATCCTTGCGCCTTCACAGATCTCAAGAGCGACTCCTGGAACCAAAGATAAAGTTTCAAAAAATACCTGCTCAGGGCACACCTATTTACGCGACCCGTTATTATATTCTATAGGGCGCTTTCACGTGACGTACTTTCGGATACGAGTCTTGCTTGACGCCATGTTGACGAACTTTCGCCATATTTCTTTCTACACCTGGGTGCAGCGTCTTCCAGATCGGTCTAGTCTACTGCATCATTCTCTACTACGTCTGCTAGAGTAGTTACTGACGCCAGTGAGCATCATATGGTACTCGCTATTTACCCCTGCAGGTTTTTGTTGGGACTTCAGACGAGCCGCGGCGTGTGAGAGGTTGAATCATCGGTGGCTGTACAATCCCCAGTAGATTCCGCCGGGCGACTTCGAAAGGAAACAGATTGGAATAAACTCGAATTTATGCTACCCGAATGCGCCGCCGGTCGTACTTACTGAGTCCTGTGACCGACGAAAGCACTCGGCATGCCTCAGCGTTTTCCCAACACTAAGAATGACGCCAATAACTAAGCGTCTGCGTGTAACAAAATGACAAAAATAGTGAATGCTGGACATCAACACGGCGAAACGCTGCTTACAGGAAGGGAAATTGAGTTTCGCGGAACCGCCCTATAATCATTCACAATTAAATAAACGCACTGCCTGGCTTTTTATGTTCATGCTTGTTGCTTCTTTGTTTATTCCGCGGCATTATTATCAGCTAACGCCGCATTTTCCTTGGCTGTAGAGCTGTAATAAAATACTCAAACTTTGCTACGACATCGGTTCCTTTTCTTCAAACAAAAAACGATGTGCGGATTCGTCAAAAATTCATGAATCAAAAAATTAATGAAAACAAGGACGAGGATAGGATAAGGACTTAGGGACAAAGACAAGGAAAAGTACATGGATAGGGAACTAGCGACAAGATCAAGGACTTAGTGTCAAGGATAAAAACACTTGTCCCTAAGGGTTTTTATTGTTCTTTCTTGCAGTTCTTTTAATTTTTTTATAAGGTGTCGATGTCTCTGGTCGTTGCCAAATTAAGAAATACAGAGTGTGGTTTAATATATTCACGGATCTTGCTTCGCTATCATTTTTTAGAGGCCTTTATTGGCTCTGGTGTGACTGCATATTGTCACGAATGACGAGGTGACGAACAAAGGAATAACTGACGAAACTGAGATACTTAATGGGGCGAACTTGTGCCCAAAATAAAATAGAAGAACCTTAGAGTCCCAGGCGTCGATGTCGGCGAAACAGCAGAATCGAGCGCTGGGGCGAAACCAACTCCGCTCGCCCTGTGGAGTCCTTTATTTACCGCGTGGGTTTCTGGAATAATTGGCATAGAAGGTTCTGCGACTACAACATTCGGACCTCGTACAAGGAGCAGGGTTCTCGAATTTACCAAAACATTAAACTGATAGAATAAATAAAAGACTCGTAACTCCCAGGAATCGAACCTGGGACACCACACGAGAGTCAAACGCGGTAACCAATCTGCCACGCAAGCGCTCGCTCACCGACGCGCGTGGCAATATTACCAATCAACCCATTAAACAATCAGTTTCTATATGTCTAACCTTTTGTACTGAATAGTTTTTACAATGCTACATTCTTAATTTATAGTAATAATATGTCTTCTGTGCTGAAGCCATGAACTTCCGCAGATTTCTTTTTTTAGGGTCCCGACGATGAAATGGAAAGAGAAAAAAATTAAAAGTTTCGGAGTCTCGGGTTTCGCTTTCGGCGCTATTCTTCAAATCTATATTAAGATCACGCGTTGATAGATGAAAGAAACGTCAGAACCACGGGACAAAAAATAAAATGCAACAAGTGCCACAAAAAATACGAGAATAAAAGAAAAAAATTTCCGGTGAGCCATAACATTTTATACAAGAAAGAAATCTGCTTTGAACCTGAGCCAAGTCTTGACACACCGCTGATAGATAGACTTTGTGCGCTCCTAGACTCTGTTGAGTTTTTATTCTTAAAATTGCAGGCAAGTTAATTCTTCACATATTGATTTCAAGTGCTTTCATATCGAAATGAAGAAAATAAATTTTTGCGTGGCTTACGACTTAATTTGGTTAAATGAATTATTAAAATTGCTAATCTCTATATAAGTACAACATGATTTGGAATTGTTTTTAATAAATCAATTTATGTGAGCATAAATGGAACAAAAAGTATATATTAATTACTTGCAAATTTAAGGAATTTTTTATATGTTTTCTAGAATTTTCTTTTGGTATATTGAGGCCAACAAGATTAAAAAATTGTACTTCATCCAAGAGCCAGCCGTAATAAATAACACGTCGGAGGGTCTAATTTCCACTCAACTTAGAATCAAACATCAAACGCAATAATTAATTGTTACGTTTTCACTTTTTTCCCCTCTTTTTAAGACGTGCTTTTTAAAATATTCTAATTTTATTATAGGAATAAAAGTTTATACATTTCCTTTATCGCGGCCAGATTTATTAAAAGGCACTAGATTGCACAAAAGGTTACCTTTATTCAATCCTGTTTCCTTCGGAAATAAGCGGACATGCTAGCATAACCTGACGGACAAGCACTGAGACTTGGTGCTTATCTAAAGTTAACGTACTATGCGCACACTAATATTAATTTAAGCAAGACAAACTTAGGTGCACAATAGGAATACAATAAAAACAAAACAAGAAATTTAAACCAAGCATCCGGCCGACTGCCAATGAGAAGAAGGTAAAACGAGCCTCACCGTGTAAGATTCGCAAAAGTCTCGGCATAAAAAATAAGGCAATGCAAGTATCCTAGCATTCACACCACGCACACTAGAATCAATTACTCTTTCACACAGTCAAAACACTTTCTAAAACACAACAATACTGCCACTTTCAACTTATTCACGGAATGCGTTACCACTTTAAAATCAATCGGAGGAAGAAAACATTCCGCAAAAGAACGTACCAGGCATCTCGTTGCATTATTTGTATGCCCATGTGTCAGAAACCACCAAGCCAGTTTCTGCGCCACTAATACTGAACGTTTCCGACGTCGCCATAATACCGGTGAATTTTGTGAGTGCCCAGCTATGTTTGTTTGTACGAAGAAAAAGACACATCCCTACAAACACCTTGATTGAGAGGATGACGCAGACAGAAGCACAACAAAATCACCCTTTTCCCGAAGACACTTGAATTTGAACAATTTGAAATAACATTCGCAATGTTTTCAGAATAGCCGCAGTCTTCTTCCCAAATTACCACTGACAACCACTGCGTGGCAACACAAAACAAAATAGTGGAAGTATAAAACAAAATAAAAAAACATAAATATCTTCAGACAATGGTTAACATACACCAGGCGGTCAAAGCTAGAATAATAAAAAAAGCACACCCGGAAGCACCCAATAAAAAATAAAATAGTACCACAAATGCAAAACCACCCAGCAAGCATTGAGAGAAAGATGGCAGCTGCCGCCTTAAGAACCCCCTAGTGAACTCAACTGTACCCTTCCAGTTCTTTCTTAACGCTGCAAATCTTTACTTATGTTCCGTGGGTACGTGAGCCGTATCACGCCAGGCGCTTCAGGTTTATGCGATCGTATAAACACTATAGATCGCCCGCAAAAGTAAAAGAACGACCATCGTACTCCAATCACGTCTGATGTCAATGCCATGGACGCTTTTCGTGTGGGTGTTTAGCTTTCGCTTGGTTCACTCCTGTCGTTATTTGTTAAGGATTCCGTCTCTCTATGTGCGTGTATAAGACTTCCCAACTACTTCCGTTTCGAATCGTTTCGCCTTTTCCAGACGATGGCCGTTTCCCCACCGAGACATAGCTGAAGCGCCGGCTTTTGTTTTTCGGGGCCAATGGAACTGGCGAATAAATCAGCCAATCACGTCACGTTCACCAAGTGACGTCATCACGAGGGCTGGTATTCCTGTTGGCGCTTGGAGGATAAGAGAGTAAAAGAAGTGTGGTGTGGGGATTATGTTAGAGTATCACGCGACAACTCCCCGACAAACAAACAAATAATAAATTAGCAGACAATTGACTTACAGCAATCATGCCCGCCAAAATCGTTGAGTGAGCAGACGACGTAATAGAAAAACGCAGACGAAAATAAAGAAATAGAAGTGTTAAAATTAGCTGAACAAACTGGGGTGAGAACATATTCTTCATATTGTCTTCAAGAACGAATGTGAAGTGTAACAACAAAACAATATATTGGTATCCAGTAGAGGACTTGAATTAGTTTCTGGATACCAAATACGAGCGCGGCTACCAAAATTAATAACTGACATGCATTACCTATGCCAATATTTGAGAGAATCTTCCAAACATTTTCACCCGCTGAAACATGTTTAAGTCAATGTTGAAGCAACTCTGGTGCAGTAGTGAATCTGTTCTATGTTCTGTTTATATGGCATCTAATAATGTATGTTTGGCTGCGCATTTATGACTTACATCTTTATTTTCAAGATAAATTAAGATATACGTTGAATATTCGGACCGCAACTCTATGTCCCAAGCAGCTTTTGTTGGAGAATGGACACGGGACGACGAAGAAGTGGGCAACGGGGTCGCGCGCAGAAAGAGCGCGCCATGTTCGCATTCTGATAAAACCGCGACCATCACGTCGATCGGGTCGTAGTTTCTTCGGATCCCAAACATCTGGTGCCGAAACCCGGGATCTAGGAGACGCCCGACAAAAGGAGTGGCAGCTCCCCATCTGACAAACACGGAGCCCGGATAACAACTCACCTTCAGAATATGGACCGACTGCGGAGAAAACGAGCCGTCATCCGGTCAGCGGTGACCAGAGCCACCAACGAGTTGCAAGCTCTAGTGGATTCCTCGGATGCAACCGCTGGTGAGCCCACAGAAAACTTGAACATCCTCGAAGTGAAGGAAGCAGCATTGAAGGCAGTTGACAGTGAGATTGAAGATGGGATTTGATACTGAACACCTTGAAGAAGAGATGGAAAGCGTCGAGGCTCATCAAGTGTCGATCTGCCGTTTACGGACAAGAGCCACGCTCAAGCTGGATGCCCTGCGCGCGCCTAACATCGCATCGAATGCTGTGCAGCGGTTACCAGATCGGGACCAAGGCAATCAACGGTCAAGAACGATAGCAATCAAACTTCCAAGATTGGAGATCCAAAAGTTCGAAGGAGATCTCCATAACTGGAAACCTTTCTGGGATCAATTCGAAGGTGCTATACACAACAACCCCGACCTTTCTCCAATTGATAAATTTAGATATTTGTCAAGCTATCTATTCGGAAAGGCGGAAGACAGCATACGGGGATTGTCTATTACGGAGAACAACTATAACATCGCTGTGGATCTCTTGAAGAACAGGTTCGGTCAGACCCAGGCGATAATTGACGGCCACATGACTCGACTCTTGAATTTGAAAGATGTCACCACGTCGAGCGACGTCACGGCTCTGGAGACAGCTGTATGATGATAACACGATAAATGTCCGCAGCCTAGAAGCACTTGGCGTAAAGGTGGAAGAGTACAGTGTGCTGCTACATGCTGCCGTGAAGAAGCGACTTCCTAACGATCTTGTCCTCCGCTACTGCCAGCAAAGAGCCACCGACATCACAGATAGCACCGGTAGTCTGCAAACGTTTTTGAATTTTCTGAAGTCCGAGGTAGAAAGCCGGAGCGCGTCCTGGAAATAAAGCTCGATCAAGCCAATCAACCAAAGGCCCAAAAGGAGGACTCATCAATAAAGGTGCGCAAAGCATACATCACTCCATCGGCAGCAGCTTTGGTTACAAGGACGGGCGCTCAAGCTGCCGAATGCTTTTTTTGAGATGCACGTGAGCACTCGTTCAACCAATGCAACGGGCGTTCCATCAGTGAGAAAAAGAAATACTGAAGAGAGACGGCCGATGTTTCAGGTGCTGCAAAAGATATCACCGGGCAAGAGATTGCCGCAACGCTAGATTTCTCCGCTGAGCAAACTGCCAAGGGAGACACGTGACTTGCCTCTGCGATCCTCACCTCAAACCCACCAAAGACAGTCCTCATTCTTCGTCACAGCGAGGCACTTCGGAAGTCTCAGTAACGAGTGCGGTGTCTAACAGCGTCGAAACAGTTCTTCTGCAAACCGCCACAATCTGGGCAGAAGGGAGACTAAGCGCCGCCTATTCCGATGCTTACTGGATGGAGGGAGCCAGCGGACGTTTGTGACGACCACGCTTGTCAACGAGCTGTCTTGTAGGGTTCTAGGAAAAGACGTTTTGAGGATTACAGTCTTCGGCGATACTGCACTTGGTGATGCGAGTAAACTCCGCAAGGTAGAGGTATGGCTCCAAAGCCAACACGATCGGAGACGGGTGCGAATTGAGGCTCTCGAAGTTCCTGCTATTTGCCATTCTTCTGTGTTTCCTGTAAGTCTCTGCAGCACAGCTTTAATCGTGCACGCAGCAACTCGCCGATCTTTCGTGCTCAGGGTTCAAGAGAGACATTGACATTGATATACTTATCGGAGGAGATAATTACTGGAAGGCTGTCACTGGGTCTATTAAGCGACTTGACGGAGATTTGACAGCGGTAGAAACGATATTTGGTTGGACACTGCAAGGTCCAGTACGACCATTACCGGAAGTGGGCTGGCACCAAGCAACTGTAATGCAGGTAATGACTCGACATCAAAGCGACCAGCCTTCTCAGCAGCTACGAGAAAAGAATGCCCTACCGGTACTTGAGGAGGATGTGTCAGAGCCCAAACACTCAATCATCACGAGTGTACTGGTGCCCGAGGAAGCAGCCCGGACAGACAGTGACGTGGAATCCGGCGAAACGGAGGCCATGGAATGAGCGCCCTGTACGGTACTGACACCTTGCATTAGCTCCGGCAATAGCAGGGAATCTGGCTTCAGAGATGACAGGCAAGCAGCTGACGCTCAGCTACTATCAGATTCTGTCGGTTACCAGCACGAGCTGAGTGCCAGTAACCTTAAGGAGGACAGTGGAATCCCTGACGTGAACGTCATGAGCAATGATAGGGAGGGGATGAAGAGACTCCACTGGTGCTGCTGAAACACGGGAGGACATTCTGAAACCAGCCAACCTCACAAGCGTTTTCACTGAGATTCAGGAGGGCAAAGTGGTCAGCATCGACTGCAAGAAATTTCGTAAACGAGACCGACCCGAGAGGATTATGAATTCACCTTCGAAGAAGTTTGCATCAAGAAGGAACAGCTGAATGGCTCAGCGAATCGAAAGGCGGGGAAGATGGTGACGCAGTTGTTGGTGAAGTTCTTCGTGGCCTCATAGAAAAGAGTGTGCAAGTGTCAAGTGGACTACTGGGTTACAAAATCTCTACCGAAACCCTTAGACATCTCTTGCGAACGTTCTGCGAGAGCAACGGTTACCACTACCAGGACTTTGTGAGTGACGAAGCGGGGCTCAATTTAATTGCCCTTTTTTAACAGCCTTTGATGGAGATGCAAGATATTTCAAGCGGAAAGCGTCGCCGTGGTAGCTTGGACCACAGGTCGTCATCCGATCACGGGCCCGAAGTTCCACCCAGGATAACCAGGAAGTGGCAGAAATGTTCTACTCCCGTTCCCGAGAAGAGAATGCTCACACGGAGCCAGCAGCGAAGGATGTATAATGTGAAATATTTCAGATTTGGCCGCTTGGAGATGCAATCTGCAAACACGGTAGGCTCATCTAACTAAAGCGGCCGAATAGTCATACGATCACGGGCCCGAAGTTCCACCCGGGATAACCAGGAAGTGGCAGAAATTTTCTACTCCCGTTCCCGAGAATCGAATGCTCACACGGAGCCAGCGGCGAAGGACGTATAATGTGATATATTTCAGATTTGGCCACTTCGGGCTGCAATCTGCAAACATGGTAGGCTCATCTAACTCAAGCGGCATTCAAGTGAGAGGTGTGCTTCTCAGGAGCAACCATCGCCCAAGAACATTTTGATATCTGGCTGTCGTCGACAAGAACTTTCCTGGTCAAGATGGGAAAGTGCGTGCCTGAACTATTCGACTCGGAAGTCGCGTGAAGAGAAGAAGACCCGTTCAACTTCTTTACCGTCTAGAAATTCCGATGAAACCGTCGGCTTGACTTTGTTGGGTGGGAGGATGTTAAAGAATGGACAAGGGACGACGAAGAAGTGGGCAACGGGGTCGCGCGCAGAAAGAGCGCGCCATGTTCGCATTCTGATAAAACCGCTACCATCACGTCGATCGGGTCGTAGTTTCTTCAGATCCCAAACAGCTTTAATTGCACAAACTCGCAATTAAACGTCATCCCGATAAATGTAATTTGTGTTTAAATAACTTCAGATGACATTCTATAATATCAAAATATATCGCCATAGTACAATTCAAAGACGCAGCATGAGATTACCACATTATTAAACACCACTCGAGAAAAGAGAACTCCATGGTAAATGCGCCCTAGCGTCAGCTGATATGTCCATATATAAAAAAATACTTTAGATTGAATATTTAATCCTGCCGCAAGTAAATAAAAAACGAGGCTGCGAAGTATAAAATATTAGAAAAACAAAGAAAATGGGCAAAAACGTATGGGAGAAAAAGCTTTTTCGGAAATACATTAGAGCTCTTGCTTTGCACCGCACCCCTCAATTCCAAACCCCTAAAATCCCCTTCTGTGCGCTTGCAAATACACGTAAGCAAACAGACATACACATAATCCTGTGGACGAGTGAGGTATCAAAATGCGCTCAAACATAGGCCAATGTAGAAGAGCAGCATAAACGCAAGAAGCAATTAAAGGACGAGAATATTATACCTCTATTACCATATAATATACGTGCAAGCCAGCGCACGCTTGTATGCAAATATAAAATTATAATCCCCCAAAAAAACTACGGAAAGCGAAAATTGTATAAATCATATCTTGCACACCTCGCCGACAATTGCATGCCCGTTTTCTGTCTCGTCTACCACGAAAAAAAAAAAAGGTATGTCGTGGGATTTTATGTTACGAATCTTAATTTCTACATGTCAGGTTAGATTTTCTTATAAAATATTTCTTTCTTTGAGGCGCCAATATTTTTCATTCACTCATACCTCACGCTCCGAAAGGCGTACAAACGTCGAGCCTGTCATCACCAGTCCTTGCGAGTCCGTTAAACGCAATTTTCGACGGCGGCACTGAAAGTAGCAAATGCAAGGGTGCCTATTCGTGGTATTGAAGTAAAAATAAAAAAAATTACAAGCGCACAAAAGATACACATCAAATAGAAATATTATTAAAACTAGCATCCACGCGGAGGCAATACACGTAGAAACAATAAATATTAGAAATTAATAGGCTCAAAAATAGGGGCCTTACATGTTTCCTGTCTGTATTCAAGTGTATGTAAAAATGTGGGCAAACACATTCTCACAATAAATACCAATAGACCAGTGCATAAACTCGTATGAGCAGAGGGTCGATTGGTGACAGGCTTATCGCCTTTGTGCTCTAAACATATTTCTGTATTCAAGGGCATGTAAAAATGTGGGCAAACACATTCTCACAATAAATACCAATAGACCAGTGCATAAACTCGTATGAGCAGAGGGTCGATTGGTGACAGGCTTATCGCCTTTGTGCTCTAAACATATTTCTGTATTCAAGTGTATGTAAAAATGTGGGCAAACACATTCTCACAATAAATACCAATAGACCAGTGCATAAACTCGTATGAGCAGAGGGTCGATTGGTGACAGGCTTATCGCCTTTGTGCTCTAAACATATTTCTGTATTCAAGGGCATGTAAAAATGTGGGCAAACACATTCTCACAATAAATACCAATAGACCAGTGCATAAAATCGTATGAGCAGAGGGTCGATTGGTGACAGGCTTATCGCCTTTGTGCTCTAAACATATTTCTGTATTCAAGTGTATGTAAAAATGTGAGGCAAACACATTCTCACAATAAATACCAATAGACCAGTGCATAAACTCGTATGAGCAGAGGGTCGATTGGTGACAGGCTTATCGCCTTTGTGCTCTAAACATATTTCTGTATTCAAGGGCATGTAAAAATGTGGGCAAACACATTCTCACAATAAATACCAATAGACCAGTGCATAAACTCGTATGAGCAGAGGGTCGATTGGTGACAGGCTTATCGCCTTTGTGCTCTAAACATATTTCTGTATTCAAGTGTATGTAAAAATGTGGGCAAACACATTCTCACAATAAATACCAATAGACCAGTGCATAAACTCGTATGAGCAGAGGGTCGATTGGTGACAGGCTTATCGCCTTTGTGCTCTAAACATATTTCTGTATTCAAGGGCATGTAAAAATGTGGGCAAACACATTCTCACAATAAATACCAATAGACCAGTGCATAAACTCGTATGAGCAGAGGGTCGATTGGTGACAGGCTTATCGCCTTTGTGCTCTAAACATATTTCTGTATTCAAGGGCATGTAAAAATGTGGGCAAACACATTCTCACAATAAATACCAATAGACCAGTGCATAAACTCGTATGAGCAGAGGGTCGATTGGTGACAGGCTTATCGCCTTTGTGCTCTAAACATATTTCTGTATTCAAGTGTATGTAAAAATGTGGGCAAACACATTCTCACAATAAATACCAATAGACCAGTGCATAAACTCGTATGAGCAGAGGGTCGATTGGTGACAGGCTTATCGCCTTTGTGCTCTAAACATATTTCTGTATTCAAGTGTATGTAAAAATGTGGGCAAACACATTCTCACAATAAATACCAATAGACCAGTGCATAAACTCGTATGAGCAGAGGGTCGATTGGTGACAGGCTTATCGCCTTTGTGCTCTAAACATATTTCTGTATTCAAGTGTATGTAAAAATGTGGGCAAACACATTCTCACAATAAATACCAATAGACCAGTGCATAAACTCGTATGAGCAGAGGGTCGATTGGTGACAGGCTTATCGCCTTTGTGCTCTAAACATATTTCTGTATTCAAGGGCATGTAAAAATGTGGGCAAACACATTCTCACAATAAATACCAATAGACCAGTGCATAAACTCGTATGAGCAGAGGGTCGATTGGTGACAGAGCTTATCGCCTTTGTGCTCTAAACATATTTCTGTATTCATAGGGCATGTAAAAATGTGGGCAAACACATTCTCACAATAAATACCAATAGACCAGTGCATAAACTCGTATGAGCAGAGGGTCGATTGGTGACAGGCTTATCGCCTTTGTGCTCTAAACATATTTCTGTATTCAAGTGTATGTAAAATGTGGGCAAACACATTCTCACAATAAATACCAATAGACCAGTGCATAAACTCGTATGAGCAGAGGGTCGATTGGTGACAGGCTTATCGCCTTTGTGCTCCAAAACATATTTCTGTATTCAAGGGCATGTAAAAATGTGGGCAAACACATTCTCACAATAAATACCAATAGACCAGTGCATAAACTCGTATGAGCAGAGGGTCGATTGGTGACAGGCTTATCGCCTTTGTGCTCTAAACATATTTCTGTATTCAAGGGCATGTAAAAATGTGGGCAAACACATTCTCACAATAAATACCAATAGACCAGTGCATAAACTCGTATGAGCAGAGGGTCGATTGGTGACAGGCTTATCGCCTTTGTGCTCTAAACATATTTCTGTATTCAAGGGCATGTAAAAATGTGGGCAAACACATTCTCACAATAAATACCAATAGACCAGTGCATAAACTCGTATGAGCAGAGGGTCGATTGGTGATAGGCTTATCGCCTTTGTGCTCTAAACATATTTCTGTATTCAAGGGCATGTAAAAATGTGGGCAAACACATTCTCACAATAAATACCAATAGACCAGTGCATAAAACTCGTATGAGCAGAGGGTCGATTGGTGACAGGCTTATCGCCTTTGTGCTCTAAACATATTTCTGTATTCAAGGGCATGTAAAAATGTGGGCAAACACATTCTCACAATAAATACCAATAGACCAGTGCATAAACTCGTATGAGCAGAGGGTCGATTGGTGACAGGCTTATCGCCTTTGTGCTCTAAACATATTTCTGTATTCAAGGGCATGTAAAAATGTGGCAAACACATTCTCACAATAAATACCAATAGACCAGTGCATAAACTCGTATGAGCAGAGGGTCGATTGGTGACAGGCTTATCGCCTTTATGCTCCAAAACATATTTCTGTATTCAAGGGCATGTAAAAATGTGGGCAAACACATTCTCACAATAAATACCAATAGACCAGTGCATAAACTCGTATGAGCAGAGGGTCGATTGGTGACAGGCTTATCGCCTTTGTGCTCTAAACATATTTCTGTATTCAAGGGCATGTAAAAATGTGGGCAAACACATTCTCACAATAAATACCAATAGACCAGTGCATAAACTCGTATGAGCAGAGGGTCGATTGGTGACAGGCTTATCGCCTTTGTGCTCTAAACATATTTCTGTATTCAAGGGCATGTAAAAATGTGGGCAAACACATTCTCACAATAAATACCAATAGACCAGTGCATAAACTCGTATGAGCAGAGGGTCGATTGGTGATAGGCTTATCGCCTTTGTGCTCTAAACATATTTCTGTATTCAAGTGTATGTAAAAATGTGGGCAAACACATTCTCACAATAAATACCAATAGACCAGTGCATAAACTCATATGAGCAGAGGGTCGATTGGTGACAGGCTTATCGCCTTTGTGCTCCTAAACATATTTCTGTATTCAAGGGCATGTAAAAATGTGGGCAAACACATTCTCACAATAAATACCAATAGACCAGTGCATAAACTCATATGAGCAGAGGGTCGATTGGTGACAGGCTTATCGCCTTTGATGCTCTAAACATATTTCTGTATTCAAGGGCATGTAAAAATGTGGGCAAACACATTCTCACAATAAATACCAATAGACCAGTGCATAAACTCGTATGAGCAGAGGGTCGATTGGTGATAGGCTTATCGCCTTTGTGCTCTAAACATATTTCTGTATTCAAGGGCATGTAAAAATGTGGGCAAACACATTCTCACAATAAATACCAATAGACCAGTGCATAAACTCGTATGAGCAGAGGGTCGATTGGTGACAGGCTTATCGCCTTTGTGCTCTAAACATATTTCTGTATTCAAGGGCATGTAAAAATGTGGGCAAACACATTCTCACAATAAATACCAATAGACCAGTGCATAAACTCGCATGAGCAGAGGGTCGATTGGTGACAGGCTTATCGCCTTTGTGCTCTAAACATATTT
Source organism: Ixodes ricinus (assembly GCA_037355805.1). NCBI lineage: Eukaryota > Metazoa > Arthropoda > Arachnida > Ixodida > Ixodidae > Ixodes > Ixodes ricinus. The sequence continues at coordinate 31,462 of JAZHYW010065936.1, forward strand.
CTGTATTCAAGGGCATGTAAAAATGTGGGCAAACACATTCTCACAATAAATACCAATAGACCAGTGCATAAACTCGTATGAGCAGAGGGTCGATTGGTGATAGGCTTATCGCCTTTGTGCTCTAAACATATTTCTGTATTCAAGGGCATGTAAAAATGTGGGCAAACACATTCTCACAATAAATACCAATAGACCAGTGCATAAACTCGTATGAGCAGAGGGTCGATTGGTGACAGGCTTATCGCCTTTGTGCTCTAAACATATTTCTGTATTCAAGGGCATGTAAAAATGTGGGCAAACACATTCTCACAATAAATACCAATAGACCAGTGCATAAACTCGTATGAGCAGAGGGTCGATTGGTGACAGGCTTATCGCCTTTGTGCTCTAAACATATTTCTGTATTCAAGGGCATGTAAAAATGTGGGCAAACACATTCTCACAATAAATACCAATAGACCAGTGCATAAACTCGTATGAGCAGAGGGTCGATTGGTGACAGGCTTATCGCCTTTGTGCTCTAAACATATTTCTGTATTCAAGGGCATGTAAAAATGTGGGCAAACACATTCTCACAATAAATACCAATAGACCAGTGCATAAACTCGTATGAGCAGAGGGTCGATTGGTGACAGGCTTATCGCCTTTGTGCTCTAAACATATTTCTGTATTCAAGTGCATGTAAAATGTGGGCAAACACATTCTCACAATAAATACCAATAGACCAGTGCATAAACTCGTATGAGCAGAGGGTCGATTGGTGACAGGCTTATCGCCTTTGTGCTCTAAACATATTTCTGTATTCAAGGGCATGTAAAAATGTGGGCAAACACATTCTCACAATAAATACCAATAGACCAGTGCATAAACTCGTATGAGCAGAGGGTCGATTGGTGACAGGCTTATCGCCTTTGTGCTCTAAACATATTTCTGTATTCAAGGGCATGTAAAAATGTGGGCAAACACATTCTCACAATAAATACCAATAGACCAGTGCATAAACTCGTATGAGCAGAGGGTCGATTGGTGACAGGCTTATCGCCTTTGTGCTCTATACATATTTGGGGCTCTGTGGAAGAACGCATACCTGAATCGTATTATTAATGTGTGCCTCAGAGTAAGAAAAATAATAGACTTCCAAAGTAGTCTTCTAAATTTACTATTTTTGGGTGATTAAATAATAAAAAAAACTCCGTATGAAATTTTATCTCTGAAGATAATTGATGCATCAGTACTCTTAGGCTGCCATAAAAAATCCCCCCTCTCTCCTCTCTTCTCTTTCCCAAACGGGGGTTTTACGTTTCGTAGTGCGGAAGCGCTTGATGACTAGAGCTTTGGTTTCCGAAGAGATCCAATATCTACTATAAAAATATAAAGACATTTTTTTTTGTTTCTTTTTGGTTAGAACTACTACTGTTGATGTGTATGACTCATTAATTTATGAAACTAGAGGTCCCAAACAAAACCTAATCTAGAAGACCTGATTAAGTGCAGAGGCTGGAATTTAATATGCACACAAAGGCTGAACTCCATGGGACGAATATGCTGCGAATAACCGACGAATTTTGCCCGGCGGCTTTTGCACGGCGCGTGGAATCAACACAGTGGCTGCTATGTCGCGCACAAAGCGAGCGTGCCGTCGGGCGGCGTTCGCCAGTTATTCGTCGCATAATTCGTTCCATGGAGTTCAGCCTTAAGACGCTTGCTGCGAGGGCGCTGCGGATCAAGTCAGGTGACAGGCAGTGCGCAAAAGTTGGCTGTCTGGCGCATCACTAGGGTTAAATTTAGAGCCTGCTTTGTAACGCAACGCAGGTAATACAACGTGCGTAAATCTACTAGCAGAAGTGTGCTATGTTTTGAGCAAATGAAATATGCTGTAAAGCTAGAAAACAAACGTAATAACCTTAACCGCAGCCCAACTTGACTTGGCCAATTCCGGCATTAAACTGTCAGTTAGTTCACAGAGGGCGCCGTTTGCCCATTCTTCCCCAAACCGGACTCGATAACGTGATCCTGTGGAATTCTTTTTTCTCAACTACTTAAATGTCACTGTTTCCCGTTCTCCTCACAATAAGTGTGAGTCGGCTTGTACTTAAAAAATTGTTTTAACATGTCGAATCAGATCCAATGTATTGACTGAAGAGGTCTTCATAAGCGGTCGCACGTGTATCGAGTTTTGCCATGATTGAAGTAAGTTATGCTCCTATCAAATATCCTGAAAGGCACAAAATACTGGCCTCGTGGTATTCGTGGAGCCGAGACGGTCAACATATAAAATGAAAATATTCCACTGAACATAACGCGCGTACAAAAAGGTCTACAGGAACTCTTCGGAAAAAGCATACGATGCGTAAACAACCCAAAGACTTTTCGCTTTCTTTTAGGTCAAGAAGAAGAAAAAAGAACATTTGCAGATGAGGACAAGAGAGGATGGGATGGCATACACAAAAGACGCACTTCAAGTAATTGGGACTCTGCCGAAATGACCTTCCTCTCCCCGTGCACTTGAACGAATGAGCATCGATGCTTCCATAAACCAAACGGGACAATAGGACTCATCGGAGAATGAACGCAAAACTCTCTTGCCTCCTCTCAATAAAAAAAAATCTATATATATACTGTATATTTCGATAGATGGCACCATCCGCTGGAAAAAAGTCGGTATAACGAGCGTCAATCTAGCGAATTCAATAGGCATAGCAAGCTTGAACTAAATTAAAACAGGTTATAATTTATTCGGCACGGCCGCGGGCGCATGAAACTAGAACATGCCGATGCGTTGGATGGGCGGATGGATGCAAGCGTGCATGCGACTGAACCCTCTAAATCAGAAATCGGCTACAGGTTGCCTGCGGGACGCATCCGGCCCGCAATGTAGAATACGTATACGGCTCCCGGGACGCCACCAAAAACGCCCCCCCCCCCCCCAGTCCCTGCTCTCCGGAAACACACCTCAGGACAAGGTGCATATGGTTGCAAACCCGGTATAATCAGACGTATTAACTCTGAACAAGGTCAAGAGATTTGCCAGATAGTGTTCGCTGATCAGGTGTTACCCAATCAGAAACATAAGTTGAAGAGGGCAAAAAGTGTTCAACGTAAAGGCGAGCTGGTGCGTCAAAGACAAGTCCACCCAGGCGGCCTTATTAGCCAAAAAGAGTTTATTATTCGAACTTTAGAAGAAAAAAAACTCGTTCTTGGTGCTTTTATTGACTTGCCAAAGACATTTGATTGCCTCAATCAGAAAGTCTTTTTAGCGAAATTAGATACTTACGGTTTTCGATGGGCATGCTTTGCAGCTGATAAAATCGATATCTGGAGCGTCGATTACAATACGTCTCAATTAATGGAAACTCCTCTCTTACAAAGACCATCTCCTCCGGTGTAGCTCTAGGCAGCATATTGGGTCCTTTTCTTTTCAATGTATACGTAAATTATATTATCAATGTTAGTTCACAAGCAAAATTCATAAATTACGCCGACGACCCTAGCATATTTTTGTCTGCAGGAAATGCTGTTTTTTTTTTGCTTTTGTGACAAAGCAGATTTGACGTTTTCTGGGTTCAAAATGTGGAGTAGATCTAATTTACTTTAAATAAATTTTGAGAAATCAAAACCTCTGGTCCCCTTTCGTCCGAAAAATAAAGTAGTCACCCTTACTAAGGACCTGAGCATAAATTCAACAAAGTATTGATATTGTAAACTATTTTAAAATTTTAGGCGTCATTTTCTTTGATAATATGTCATGGGATAATCACATGAACAATATTATAAAAAGTTGTCACAAGTTGTCGGCATGTCATACCGTCATCGTTATACTTTACCAATAAACGTTAAGTTAATGGTTTACAAGGTCCTTGTCCTATTCCGACCTAAATTAGTGCAATTTAGTTTGGGGCACAACCACGTTAACAAATCTTGAAATGATACACCTGTTACAAACGAAATCAGTAAGAGCCATAGGCAGTACTCCACGTCAGTCTCATATATCTGACCTATTTAAAAAGTTCCGCATCATCAACGTTCACAATTGTTTTTAGTGCAGACTTAGTGCTAGACTAAAAATAGAGGTCACTAGGAATACAAACTTTCTAACAGCCCTTGGTCGTCTATAAACTATTAATGTATATCCTACCTGTGGAGCCAGGTGTTGAACAAACCATGGCACACAAATGCTAAAATGCAATATCCCTAATTTACCAAATGCTTATAACTTTAAATATTTGAATTTGAACAAAATGTCAATAAGAGAAATTCGGTCATTGTTTTTTTATAGATGCTGATGATTATTAGTTGCATTTACGGTCGCTGTTTGTGACTTCTATTGAACTTGCTTTGGTGACTTCCCTATATTGCTTTTTCGTATATTCTTCTTTCGTGCTGTGCGACCGCAGTAGTGCCGAAGAAATGTGACAGACAAACGTCTTGTTGAGACGCTTGTCTGTCGCCTTTCTTCTATTTCTTCTAATATATCTTCAAGTTTCCTTTCCAGTCTCGGGGTTCACACATCATGACTAGAAAGGGCATTTGCAGCGAACGCCTTCGTTAAGTTTTCCGCTGGCCTTCCAGAATTAACGCTTTCAAATCTCCAAAATCTCGGAGTGGTCTTCAGCAAAGTGTTCGATACAGCACGTAAACATATCTGCGACCATACTTTTTAAAATGAAGAGATCTGAGCCAAACGCGGGTCTTGCGAATGACAGATTAGCACCTCCAATCTTTTCGAGACTTCCAGTTATTAGTTCAGTGTGAATGTTCGCATCAACACTGAACACCCAAAATCTTACCGAGAGGAGGCTCCAGCAATCTTATATTACGTGTGCTGGAATGGAAAGAACATATCTTGGTATCTTATTTAAAATATGTGACCATCTTTGTTTTATATATTTCATCTTTTTGTGTTATTCTACTGCATGGCGCACGTTAAAAATTCCAGGCTGGCAATGATACTGCATTGATTAAATTTCTCAACTACGCACAAGACACCAGAGGCACATTGGGCCTAACTAACTTCCCGCTGTCTAAACATGCACACAACGAAATTAATTCGTTTTATTTTTCCTCAGAGAACTTTGATCGATTAGAGGGCAAATGTAGATTAGGGTAACTGTTGGAAACAATGACAGGTCTTGCAGATGTCCGCCATTCGTTGTTTTGTTTTAGAATAAAAGTGAAAACTGGTATAAATATCTTCTTTCTTTTTTGTAGACACGTATCAAAAGACGTAAGCGATCCTTTAAACTTCCCAAATTTTAAAGACGGTATGAAATCAGGAAGACGTAATATGACAATAGAGCCCATTAATCTTCCCTGAAAGGAAACTTGACTTCCATTACAGTTTACGCGAATACGCATACACCGGATCACCTCTACTGCGGAAGTTGGAAACGTCTTCGTGAAACATTTTCAAATCTCGACAAATGCTTTCTATTTTTCTTGAGCATCTTAATTTTAAACCGGAATAATATTTGTTTCAAACTTTCTGTTTTCTTGGGTTTCTGAAATACCCGCTAGGATAATCTGAGAGGTCATTTAATATCCGGAGCCAAACTAGAAAGCTCGAGATTGTTCTGGCCATACGCACAAATTCATTCGGAACAGTGGAAATATAAAAATTGAAAACCGGAATATGGGGCAGGAGATATTTAATGAAACAAAATATCAATGTACAAGTTTTCTTCTCAAGTTGAACGTGCCTTTCATTATCGCGATGCAGTTCTCCTTTTTCCTTAGCGCACCCTCTCGAAACTTTTGCAATTAGGAGAGACGTTAATTAGGGAGAAGTTTTGTAATCTAAAGCAACGCGAGATAAAAGTTCATTTCGAAAGTCAAGAGATGGATGGATCCTTCATTTTTCGCAAATTTTACACTGATCGTATGTTTTATAGGAAAGAAAAGATAAAATATTACCATGTTTTATATCATGCTTCAGAAGTATAAATTATTTTTTTCTTTTCACTGCCGATGTTTTTGAGTAAAATGCTATCAAGAAATTTGAACGGCAGTCTAAAAATGTACAAAGGGTCCGTAAAAAGAAGGAAAATAATTTGGGGATAAAGCAAAAAAAAATTAGATGAATACATCAGTGCAATTATGTCAACGTGCTTGCTTAACGCACATTTATTATTCTCCTCTGCACAATGACATTTTATAATCAATAAACGCTGCAACGCACGCCTTTATGGTATGGAAGATCTTACCTTCTGCTTTGCCGCGGATCTCTTGAGACACACATAAAAATATGACTTTGACTACGGCTCTTACACACGGTCTAAAGCCGAAGCATGAAGTAGGACGTCCGGGACGTAAGTAGGATCGGTGTTAAAATTCAAGAAGGCAACACAGATATCGCTACATTTTCACAGTGTCTTCTGGAAAACCTAGGAGCCCAGCTCAACCCCATATTTCATTTTAAATTGTGGTTTGGTCTATGTGCAATATCCTCTAAGTTTTATTTGATGCTTCGTTTCAACTTAGCTTTGAGCGCAGCCAAAGGCTGGGGGACGGTTTACCACTTGGTAAAAGGAGTTCGTACGCATCATGAATTGGTTCGCGGAAGTAAAATTAAAGAAAAACTTTGTTTGTGTCCAAACATTGCACAATTTTCCAGTTGTATCCTGCTAAGAACTCGTTATAAAAATAAATGAAATACATGACGTTTCACGTTCTTCATAGTATAGTAACGAATACGCTTCGATGAAAAACGACTACTTGCTGGCAACACTGATGCCAATACAACACGGTTTTTTTTTCCGAATTTTACGTGTGAATTTGTGTTATCAACGGCCGAATCGTGGACTTCAGGTTCGACGCTTTCCTCGCCAAGTTGCTGGACATCCTTTGGATTTCTGTTTTCCTAATTTCCACCGACAACGCACGATAAGAATAAAGGCAAGATTGGGCGTCAAGCGCGAGATTGTGATGAATGTGTACTCTACCCTGTCAGGAGTATCAAACCGCGTCGTACCGCAACGTTGTTTAAGGAACATCGGAGCTAACAGACGTTGGAAAATCAACTAAAAGTTGATCCGCCGACAATGAAAAACGCTCTCTGATGAAAAACGGGTCAAAATCAGACGTCCAGGCGGCGGTGAGAGGCAAAACCTATGCGGTGTCGGTGGAGCGCCGAGAAAACGCGTACTCCAGCGCGACCGGATGGACGCGGTATGCTTTTGTCGCTGTAATGCGTTTGCGGAGAGAGCGCGCTGCTTTGTTCGCAATCGGAGACAGAGCGGCAGTCTACCCAGAGCGCTCGCTCAACCCGCTTTTTCCGTGGGCTCCGGACGGCATCGCGGCAGAGAGAAAGACCCGTTTGTACACTGAACGTTACCAACTTCCGTGTTCCAGCCCCGGCCATCCTCTTGCCGGCAGTGCGACGACCCTCCGCGAAGCCCGGCAGCTACCGCACTGAACCGGAGCTTTATTCCAGGGCGCGAAATGGCCTTTTAATTGCATAGCAGACGATGCCGTCGGTACTCCCGTAGCGGACGAAATGTCTTTCTTCGACTACTCTGCACCTCTGTGCAGATTCCGCACGGAGTGATATACGAAGTGCGGGCGAAGTCGCGTCCTATCGCCGGCGTTTGATTGGCCCCGGCCACCCGTAGCTTTCGCCACGTTCGGAGCTAAGCTGAAACGAAGTATAGTCAATATTCATCAATAACTCAGTCATACTAGACGAATTCATCGATGTCAATAACTTTCTTTTTTTTTTTTTTTTTTTTTGGGGGGGGGGGGATTTGGCATGACCTGTTGAAGAACTTTGCCTTATGAGTCCTCTAAGATAAATCTATACACTTAAACAAAAATATCGAAGTTGCTTCCTCAATAGTCCTAATTCGTTTTTTTATATATATATTTCATTCAAATTCGACAGCATCACAAGCGTCATAATTAGTACGCAATTTGAATATTACACAGCCCGCGTGTGAATATAAACGACAAATAAATCTAGTGCCATATGTTTGGACGAATACTTGTCAGAAAAAAATGTAGCTTGCATCAATCAAACATCACATTTCCACTACCTGTAAAATTTCCAGGAATGTTGGACATCTCAAATCCTATCTCATATTTAATTTCAATATCTAAAAAATATCATCAAAGCAATGTGGGACAAAATAAACAAAAACAAAACAAAACTGTTCTGACAGTACTCCTTGTGACGTAAGCGGCCAAGTAAACAGAAAATCGTCGGCCATATTGTTTTTCCGCCTTATGAAATCGGCCGACTTACGTCCAGATTTATCTTTCCCTACTGGCAGCCTCACGTCGCAAGGCATTAGGATGATTTGTACATGATAAACACCAAAATCAATCTCTAAAATGTGGCAATTTCTCTTTTGATTTTCCTTATTTTATATTTGTTTTAGACGATGTCTGCAAGGGCATCCATGTCCCCTGCTTTTTCTTGCCATTAGGCTTTTCCATCATTCCATCTACTCTGTAGACCTTTTTCTTTATATCTGCTTCATCTTGAGGGTCGACCGAACGACCTTCTACTGCAAACAAGTCCAGATAAAAAAGTGCCAGCTCATCACTATACGCGATGGAGGCATGCAGCATGTGCGAAGATCAGCACAAGCCCCTGATGCGATTTATGTGGTTCGATTGTTTCGAGACGTCAATCAGAGCTGTCAGCCGCAGAGGAACAGGACGACCCCTAGCGGCCTCGTAGAACGGATTGCAGCGTGGAGGGTGAGGAAAAGGTCTTTGGGTGCGAGATTATGATCAGGAGTCGAACGCAGGCGTAGCTTGCACCCGCCAGGTCGGGTTAACAAGACCCTAGAGGCCAAATATGTGCCTGAAGATGACTTCGAATTAGCAGCCCTGTGACGGAAATCGAAGCCCTGATGCGTATTGATTTCCCTTCCCAGCATGGACGGGCGGCAGAAACCCGTTGCTTGTTTCCCTTTGTGCTTGTCTGCGCTTAGGACGTTGAAGCAGGCTAGGGTGCCTTCATGTGCGCTTTGCTGAGGGTGATGACATCTGCCAATTTTGTGCCCAACGCTTATTTTTATTTATTTTTTGTTCTAAAGCACGTGAAATAGCGTGTTTCTGCAAGTGCTCGTGGCGCTGACTGTGCTACGGCGACATTTTGTTTTCCGAGCTTTCTTTGCACTTTTCTTCTGAGCGCGTGCAGTCGGCATAGGGTACTACAAGCGATGGCACCACCTTAAACAGAAGGACATCGAGGCACCCTAAGGCAGGCTGGGTTTAAGAACTAGTATACATATGCCCACGTGGGTGTCTCGACTGCACGATGGTTGATTGAAGGTGAGCGTACGACTTTTGAGCCAAAGTTTAACGAATAGTACGCCTCAATTGAGGCTTTGCCATTTTTTTAAATAATAATTCGTAAAATGCGTGCTCACTGCGCGTCTAGCTGACTCTTCTGCCGTCTAACACCCATTGAACAATGCCTGTGTAAATGAAATCAAAATGAACATATTGAGGAATGTAACGGACAGTTTATCTGAATCCGTCCTTTACTGTAACCTTCCTCAGTTTGTGATCTCTTACATTATCTGACTCAGGGTGAAATAAGAAAGAACTGTGGGAATGGCACCGCCTCGCCACGAAGCTAATGCTGAGAAGGCAGACCTATGCGTAACTCGTTCGAAGTAATGGGCTATTTGTACCTAGTTACTTCTATCGGTAACGAGGTAACGACCTAGGTACTTTTTAAGAGAAACATTGGGTAACGTATTTTGGTTACTTTTTGATAACGTTAACGAATAACGGTATTTAGTTCCTTCTGAACGGGAACGTGTACAGCCGAAGTGCCCATCCAAATTCCCATCTTAGCTCACGCTTATAATTTACACCACGAGAAAACGCTAGACTTGCCATCAAGAGGTGTGCACAAGGTTTGGCAGTCTAGCCACAGTTATCCTTGAGTGAAATCGATAAGAAAACAATAAAATATCAAAGAGGAGAAACATTAGAACGGTTACTGTTTCATAAAAAACGACACATTCAGAGCAACGAGAAAATACCGCTTTGCCTCTAAGCTGAGCGTTACACGCACATTTGGAATCACGCTAACGAGTAATATACCTAGTTACATTTTTTAGTGAGTAACGCGAAACGGTATTTAATTACCGTTTTCAGGGGCGTGTTCATGTATAGGTGGAGGTTCGCTCACATTTTCGACAAACGTCTTGAGACGGCGCCAAACGCCCGGAGTAGTAAGAAGCCAGTGAGGGCTACTCGAGGAAGCGTCCCGCCGTCCATATTTGCATACACATTTACAACACCATGCCTAAGAAAAGCACGCTAAACAGACGATGCCCCTGTCCGCACATGCGCTAAGCCCAAGCAAGCTTTTGCCGCCTTGGCTGTCCCTTTTCAAACATATGTCTAGTACTCTTCCACCTTGATCCCGACTTTACGAACACCTTGCGTTTGTTTTGAGCGGCCGACGCTGTAAGACCGAACGAGAGTTTGCCCCTTTTTTTAGATTGTACCGCAGATGCACTAAGCCTACACCAACAAAGTACGTAGATACCCAAAAGAAAAAAACGCCATGGAGGCCAGATGGGGCGGCCCAGTTTGCGGTGCTTGCTGGATAAGCCCATTTGGGTACCCGTTTGTGTGGTGTAAAGGTAACCTCCGCAGAGTCCGCCCGATATCGGAGAGTGTACACGCGTACGTGAGAGTAACCCAAAACACATGCACGCTTGTTTCTGGATGCACTAAACTGCGTGAATACAAAAACCCATCTAACACATCAAATAAAATAAATCTGCGTGTGTTTGCTTTATTTTTATTCGGTTTTCTTAGATGTATTGTAAGTTTGAAATCTATTTGACTGAATTTGGTTCATAAAAACCGCATAAATCATATATTTTGTATAAAAAACGCATTAATCAATTTGACGAGTGAAATAATGAGACATGTTTCGAGATTTTAAGACTCACCGGCCATGATCAAATAGCAGAAAAAGCCAGAGTTTGGTAACGTCATGTGTGTCTTTTTTTAAGTCTCCCTCAGGAAAGCTCTACAAACCAAAACGAATTGCCAAAAATATGCAATCTTAGACTCGAGACATAAAAAATCGAAGTTTCATAACGAAAATTGGCAACGAAAAAGAACATTAAAATATAATAAGGAAACAAGCATATCGTCCCACTCCATTAACACAGTAAAGCTTAAGGTCGCTAAAACTGTAGGCACACTTTTGTTTTTCTGTCGCTAGTCATAACATCGTTTTGCACGTAAAACAACATGGGTTACCGCGGTAACAAATCCCCTTTTAATAAAAACACGGCTTTCTCACCTTCCAATATTTGTTTCTGGGTAATCCTTCGGAACTGCGGGACACACGGTTCCAGAATAAAAAGGTCAGGGCTCAACACAAGCCCATTCAAAGCAGGCGCCACGCCGGCTGAAATTGCTGCTGCAAATGTCTTCCCTAATACAAACCCTTGACAGTATACAAATGTGTTGCGTGCTCGCCGCAATAGGAAAGATTCCTGACTGGGAAACGCGCAAAATTAAATTAGAAAACAGCTTAAGCCATTTCCTCGTATATTGTATTACATTGCTCGAAATAAGCATTTCTTGGAGGTCCTCTGCTCGTGTCTTTCTACATAAAACAGACGCAATCTAGATTACAGGGCTACCCTTGCTAAAATTACGTAAACATTTGAGCAGCGAAAAAAAAAAAACATTCTCACCAGATTAAAACAAAACTCGAGCGCCGAATAGAGTACGCCGTAATTCAAAACGTAAATCTTCATTGAACGAGTGGCCCGGATTTTCTTTATTTCGAAAGGTTTATAATTTTTATATTTATATTGAAGTTATATATTTTTATTATATTTTTCTGTATAAGTTCTATATCATTTTTGTTCACTTTTGTTGTTTGCTTGTTATTTGAATGTTATGTGTTGCCTTGGCCTCTCTCTGTACAGGCGGCCGGCAAGTTCTTAAATAAATAATAATATCTAGAAAAGAAAGGAAAACACGAACAAAAAAAAACGTACTTGAGACGCCACTTTAAAGTGTCTCAGAATCCCACAGAAAGCGCTTTATGAAAGCTACGAAAAAAATGTAGCCTGTAAGCTATATGCATTGGTACAAGCGAAGTACATATTTCAGCCTGGCTGTTTGGTGCGGGATTTTGAGGCTTCAAGTTTTGCAGGTCGTAGAGCAAGTAAAACTGACTGCTTGAACGCATTGATTGCGCTGTTGCCAAGCAACATCATAAGCGTAAAGAAGTTTGTCATCTCTATCTCGTTGTTCATTTTTTCATTAAAAAGAACGCTAAACTATATATTAGACTTCATAGCTGGAGTATTTCAGGATTCACAGATTGACCCCAAGCCTCGCGGACGCTTAGTTTGATGTAATATTAATATATGTACATTGGCGTAAAGTAGAAACTCAGCTGACATCAGCTACACGTACTGGGCCCCAACGTTGCCTGATAATGGAGTTATACATGATGGGGAAAACAGCTCGGAAAACACGAACTACGAAGAGGAACAAACACGACAGGACAGCACTGTCCTGTCGTGT
>JAZHYW010065937.1:0-28402 GCA_037355805.1 Ixodes ricinus
GTGTCCCAAATAGCGGCCGTAGGCTCTCAAATTGTGCTCTCTGAAATCTGACTTCTCTTAACCTATCGCTCTAAGATTTTGTGCAGCGTTGGCCACGGGTAGTTCATTTTTCTATACAATTTTTAGAATCTGAACTCGTCACCACGGTGTATTACGGCACGTTTTTCATAATGCCTCACTGAAACGCTCAGAACGCCCTTACAGAGTACAGTGCGAACTTTGCATATGAACGTCTGTCTTTGTGGTTGTACGAGAGAGAACGTATGGGTGCTCTTGGCAGTGACATTGGGAGGTGGTATGCGCTTCTGGAAGGAATAAAATTTGTTAGCTGAGTTTGAGACGTTTGTCTGTCCCCTTATTTCTGCGACGAACCTTTCATCTTCAAGTTCCTTTCCCAGTCAAGAGTTTGACATCATTATGGTTAGGAGTGTCAGGTTATAAAGAAACTGCCTATAAAAATGTAAGCACGGTTGTCAGATTAAACAACGATAAATCTAGATCTGCTTTAAACACGAGATACCGATAATTGAAGGCGCTATGTGGAAAGTGAAAATTAAAAAAAAAACTGAAAAAAAGAAAGAAATTTGTGCGTCCACTTTGTTTAAATTTGGCAATAGGGTCAGTTTCAATACATCATTCCAGCGTTGATCCCCCGAGCAAAAAAATGCCGGAGTAAGCGGGCTGTCAACGCCTTTGTGGCTCCTGATATTCTGTGGAAAATGACACAGCTTGCTCAGAACGCGGACCATAATAGCCCGGTGACAATGATAGCAACGCGAAGAGCTACGGTTATTAAAATGGATTATTTGAAACCACAGCCTGCCGGCTCGCCCTCTCGAGGATGAACGAAGCACCCAGAGGAGCGGGGAAGGTGGCGAGACACGGTGGCAGGGATTGTCGGCCTTGGTGCTGCTGTTACCGCATAGTTTTGGTCGGCGTATGTGTGCACCGTGCAGTTTCGATGGAAAAAATATTGACTGTGCTAAGATAGGAACTGTTGCGATCCGCATCGCAACTTTAAAAATCAACATGTTCATATTCTACGAGCACGTAAGCTTTTATCACCTGTGATATGCTTCTGCCCTAACCGCTTCGTAATTAGATCCAAATAAAGTAATTTTAGCACACTGACTAGCGTCAGCGAGCAGGCGCATGATAAATCCAAAGAAAATATCATTGTCCCTTCCGCCATCTTTGATCTACAACCCCGCTTCTATAGACCATTCCATTTAGCCCTCTCTGGGCGGCACCATTTTAGTTCGACCGCAGCGCCTCTCCATACATCCGGGAAATTCAGCGGGTTCGGCGGGGTAAAACGAGAGAGAGGGCACGCGCCTGACTCCGCTAGCAGACGACGAACAGGGAGGTTGCCGTTCTCCATCCTGAGCTGTAGCGGCGGGCTGTACGGAACATCGAACTCTCGCTCGCGGCTGCCGATATGAAGTGGTTCGCGTTCTTAGAATAGTTATGTCTACTCCGAAATCATCCTATAGCTCTCTGTTGTTCTATTTCTGTAAATGATCAACTAGCATATCTTTTTTCCGTTACTTAAACAGCAGTTGAGTCAGCCTACAGTACTACCCTCATCTACTGCGTGTATTGCGGCAGGAGAGCACGTTTTTATTTATTATTTCAGACTTCCACTCATGGTCAGCTAAATGCCTACACCAGTACGAACTTTGTATCGTGAAAAAGGTACAGCAACCGGATTTACTTTTTCGCCAGAGAGACCCGCCAATCTGACACAGTTTTTTCCATTTTGTTTTTATTCTGCACGGGAGGTGACAGCCAATCACCCTGTGTTTTTTATCTAGCATAGTACACGACAACTGGCATACCAGTAATCTGCGCATCTGCGCTTAAAAGTTCCTAAGTCGACGCGAATTTAAACACAGTTAGCACGCCAGCCGGACGCTAGCTACAGCCCACTGTGGCAGAGCGACGACATGCGGGTGAAGAGGGAGTTCATATTTTTCTCTTTTACCTTCTGCTATGACCCTGATGGAAAGGTCTATAGTGGGCTGGAGTTGACAGAGGTGCGTTCCTGAGAGCCTCTCAACGCCCCAAGCGACCCAAACGGGAATGGCTCCTATCCCTCGGCGCCCTTCTCGTTATGGCTTACATGTCTTACGACAGTAGCTACTACCTTAACTAATCTTTGATATACGTCAGTCGATTAGAGCATAAGTACTTAAACTACCCAAATATGAATGATATAGAGGACGACGAAAACGACTCTGGAATAACTAACGAAACAGTAGTAAAGAGGAAAGCATACAAGTTAAAAACTAGCGTGAGACTCGTGATTCAAAACTAAGTCGCCCAAATCTTTAACGATAGTTTAACGGCAAAATCGTTTTGCTCTCTACTGACGGGTTATTGAAGATATTAATTTGTCATCCTTCATCTCTCTTAGTCCGTAATTATTTTCTCGGTGTTATTTTCAAACGACCGACTCGGTTCACTGTTAGAAAATATTTTTTCAATAAAAGTTTGCTCGTTCGTTTTCTTACAAGTTTCTTTATAGCACTACCACTCCTTTATCCCCTTGCAAAGTTTTTACTCTATGAGCTTTATCGTATCTGACGTCTCGACGTTTAAAGATGTTTCTAAATTTACTCAATCAATACTTTCTGTGGGCAACCAGGGAAATGGAAGCGTTGGACCAGGTTGCCTGCATACCAAATAGTCAATGGTAATTTCCACCGCCAGGGGCCAAGGGAGATTCGCCACGTGACCGGGGCTCCGCCGCTGATAAAAGGCCGTCGCAGGGATCGCGGCGCCGGCGATAACGGTCAATAAGGACTACTTCTTGTTGAACCAGTGCGTTGTGTCATGCAAACTGGCGGGTAACAAGAAGGAACTCCAACAGCTCTTAAAGGCCATTGGTAACGACTAGCTTTATCATCTGCCCTTTCTTATGTGGGATATCAGTCTAAAGTTTCTACTCGGATTAATTTATATATATTAGCCATAAAATACTGCTAAATATTTCTCTTTCTTCACTTGGTGTCATACCCTTCATTGGAAGCTCGTGATACCTTGCGCACAGAATCTGTGACAGATGCTAGCAACACTGAGATAATCGTTTTTCTAGCTATTATTCTAGAAGCAAAATAGCGCTTACGGTTAACTCCCGACTTGAAAAATTTTTTTTTTTTTAACTAGCACACTAAACAATACGAAAATTCCGGTTTTTCGTTGTGTTCCCTAAATAAAGTGCAGCCGTATCCGAGGCTTTACGCACTCAGCTGTACACTCTACTATACCGACACACACAATCACGCTGCACACAGCTAGTGTCCCACTTAATTTAGCCTAGAACTTTTTCCCACTAAAGTGAGCTCTATAGGGGAAAATCCACGCGGTGTTTCTTCCCCGAAACTGACCACACAACTTTGTCTACTTAGCTAGAATACTTTTTCGACTATAAACGAACGTTATCACGTGACACCAACACGTCACGGTATCACGGTACGTCACATGACACCATGACGACACACGACGTCATGACATCACCTGAAGTGGTGCCGTGAAACCGTGACGTCATAATATCGCGTGTCCTAGAGGCGTCACGTGACGTCCCGCTGTCACGTGACATCATGGTGTGACCTGACTTCAGTGTCACATGCTGTCACAGTGTCATGCAACCTTCGCGGGTGCTCCGTGACCGCATCACGCGACGTCGAATGCCACTTTACGTCATCGTGGCCTTTGACGTAACAGTGTTGTTGACTGCATGGTGTCACGTGACAAGATGACATTACCCTAGACATTGTGTTTGAGAAAAAAACGTGACACTAACGTCAAATCACACCATGCCATCACGTGACATTCTGACGTCAGAGCGTCAATGACTACATGGTGTCAAGTTACATATTGATCTCAAGTGCCACTGATATAAAATCACACCGTACCGTCACGCGATATCGTCACGTCACGTGCCTCGACGGCCCTACGCGAAACAAACCCGGGAATCCGCAGGGAAACGCCGGCTATAACGGCTGTCACCGTAAACACGCCACTGAGAAGACATTTTCAACTAACTTTGAAGCGCCAACATACATTTTGCCGAATTACCCAAGAAACAAAAGAATGGCTAGGAATGGAGGTGAATGCGTTGTGTGGGATGTTGTCTGCAGCTTTGCCTATTCGAAAGCAAAAAAAAAATAAACCAAAAAGAAACATTATTTCGCACGCGCGTTTCACAAACCCCTTATTTTGGTTATTGACTTGAAATATTTTGTATTGGCAATTCTTTGTTTTGCAACAAACTCAGTGGTGCCACCTGCTGGGGAGCCACGGCACACTTCCGATTCACGTACGTTTCCTCATTTGTTACTCATCATTACTTTATAATAAGAGTGAGTAAAGTCTGACAGGGCTACAAGTGGCCATGTCTAAAAGAAAGCACGTATATTTGATTTCGCAAATACTGCGAATCCCGTCGTCTAGATCAGAGCAGGAAGTCGTTTGGGGCTATTAGCACACTGGCGCCACCACGTTTCAACTCACGTGAGAAAGAGCGAAATCATAGCTTGCACTGACGTCACTCGGTGAGGCATCATAGTGAAAAGGGCGCGTGAGAGCGTAGGTTCCGCTGCATCAACGAGTCGCTTCTGGTCACCAGAAAGAAGGGAGCACTCATGTCAAGTGCAAGCCATGTATAGGGAAGGCGAGCGCGTGCAGCGCGTGTACATACGTTCCTAGCATTCCCTTTGATGACTGGATCATTTAGCGAAAGGTCTATTCATTCGAGTCGCAAAGTATCACTGAAAAGTTCTCTTTCATATTTAGGAGCATTGGCACGCTGCATTGAAATGTGTTTTTCTTTGAAATCTTAGCTGATGTCATCCGTAGATAATGGAATTCTTTATGCCGGCCGTTCACGTCGTTATGCTTAAGCAACTCCAACATCAATAATTTCTCAAGTCATATGCAAAAACGCCTGTGGTAGAAACATACGCAGACAGATAATCAAATCCTTGGATGAACAAAACAAAGCAGAAAGAGGATTTACTGAAGACATTTTAGAGGACGGCGCTTGTGATCCGAACAACGCCGAAATAACGCCGAAATATGGGATGCAAACTGCCTAGTCACTGCGCTGTGGGGTATGTCAGGCGTATCGTATTTCATGAAAGGAAAAACACTATGCACGCTTAGAGCGCGTTTCACCACAATCCAGTAGACTAAAATTCTATCGCGCTAAAGGCGATTATTGGAATGGTTACAAAAAGTAAACAGAGCCCCCACAAAAAAACGCACAAAAAAAACAAGAAAAACGAAGGACAAAAAGGGAGACAGAGCGCTGGCTTTTAACTGATGTATTTGAAGAAACACATAATGGCGTGAAACCAGAACACGAAAAACAGAAAATGGTTTATCACAGACGGGTGCCGAAACTATAAAAAAGCATCTCCTTTTTGAACCTTGCAATCGATGCGGTACCGACGAGTTTATCTTGTGCTCGGAATATAAAATAGAAGTCTTTCTGCAACCGTGGGTGTCACAGTGTATGCAGCGAAGGTTCCCGCAGATGACAATCTGATCGATTGGGCAAGCTCTCTTAACCGCTCGTTGGCCCTTCTGGCAGTCCATGGTTTATATTCGTCAATTTGTTTTGGTTCGTGCAAAGAAAGTAAATAAAAACCAAAGAAGCGAGATGACAAAAATCCAGCGCTAGCCGGTGAATAAAGTCAACACCAAATTGAACCTATGAATGTTGATGCTGAGTTTGTTGCAGAGAATGTGCGTCTGCATCGAAATTGGGTGCCTCATTTGCATCAAAATTGGGCGACACGAAAAAGCCCAGCCGTTCGTGTGGCTCCAAAGACCTCCTGTGCTATCTAACGGAAGGAAACAGATTTATCATCGACGATATTGTTTGAGCGAGGGGCATTTCAGCGGCTGTTCGGCTTTTTGCGTTCTTCCCACCTGGTAGTCAAACGATTGCCGAGTAAGCACCAATAGTAGTAGTCATCGGTGGAATAAATATACCTACCGCTTATTGTCATTTATGCCGCGAGCGTAACGTATAATGCGGCGTCTCCTTTACCGCACAAAAGCGCGTACCTGCTTTTGTTTCCTCCCGACCTCAACTAGGACGGTGCGCTCTTGGCTACATCAGTATTGTGCGTCACCTGCGCCTCGTGTACGAGGCGCTTTGATTCACCTGCTCTTCCATGTATTCCGATGTGCCAAGGAAGCATTTTGGAACACTCGCTCGCCGTATTATCGAAAGGCCGATAAGTGACCCTTCAACCGGCCGAGCGGGTGGAATCAAATCAACTTCACCTGGCCTTTCCGTGCGGAACGCCTCTATATTCGGCGAAATCGGCATTAACCCGTAAATATCTGGTCAAGCGGGAAGCGCTGACATAAACTAAACAGCCGCCGAAGCCTCGATATTTTTTTCTTTTAATTTTATGACAAATTGTTTAAGCGGGTTGGGACAAAAAGGCAAATACAGTCACCTGACACGGTCCCAAGCCCTGTAACAACAGTCGACAGCCGGACACAAATCGAGAGAAAAATAAAATAAAAAATCCAGCTTACAGCACAAGTCGAGAGAGAAATGATTTCACCCAAGCTGAAGACTCTTCAGCTTACAAGTAAAATAAAAAAGCGATGGTTGAGCTTTGCTCCGATAGGTAGCGCGGCAGGCCTTGCAAGCCCAGAGCCGTATATTGGGAGAGTTTGGTCAATGGGCGGAGCAAACGCGGAGCAGTGCCGAATATTCCCCCCGCGGTTAAAGCGTAAACTAAGGGTCCGACACAGCGTCGACCAATCAGCAGACCCCGACGTCACAATATTGGAGATGACATTTAAAGCTTGAAACAGAAGCTTTCAATCTCGCAGCAGCAATGATCGCAACTACGCAGTTTGCTTTGGTTTGGAGCGGACGTTGAATATGAACGTGACGAAAACCTCTCATGCGCCACCATGCGCCAAATTTCAGTCATTAAGAGTTACACCTCTTTACTCTAGAGACGCTAAAACGGCTCAAATTAGCAGAGTCGCATTTTTAGTGCTCACAACCACCGCTAGGGGTCGGTTTAGCGGCTTGTGGTTGGCCACGAGATGCTCGCCTATTCAAACCAATAAATAGCCAAACTCTCCCAATAGACGGCCCTGTGTAAGCCACGCGCTCGTCTGGCCTTGTTCGTATCGTCCGCGAATTTAGACTTTAAACAAATAGCATATAGCTTCGCCAATACTGGAAACACCTCTGAAAACCCATGGGAACGGCGGCGAACGTTACAGTGGCGCCTCTAGCGTACTCAGAGTTTACGGAAGCAGACGACACGATGGAAAAGTTTAGGCTCCGCGTCGTCCTCGAGCTTTTCGAACCCCGTTTCGCCACCCAACAGCTGAAACAATTCATTACGGTGTATGTAGGCGCTGTAGCTGGAGGTTAAGGGGGAAGGGCGGGGCCAATCTCTTTATTACGGTCAGTCTGTTTGCGAAGCGGAATCCACTGATCGCAACTGCAACGACAAACAAATAAGAACGCGCGCATAAACAAAAAGATAGAACAGTTTATTTAGCGGTCTCAAACGCCACTCAGGGATCACACGCGTTTGAAGCGCGTCTGGGAAGCGGCAAAAAGGCGCCTAGCTACTCGAACTAAATCTTAAGATGCTCTGTTGATCTGTTACAATTTACAAACTGAGTTGTCGAAATGTTTCATTTTTATAGGTGATGATTAAAACGTGCGCAAACCACATGTTAATATTACCACAGCAACTGCACCAGCCGCTGCAGCATAAAAACAAAACAGAAAGTAAAGACAAAAATCACTGTGCAAACACTTTCCGAACTCTGCAGGAAAGATGGGGTCGCCACTCCGAACGAAAATAAAAAGAAATGGGGCACAGTCGCGAACAACGGCGAATAAAATAAATAAGTTAGCAGACGATACAAAGGTACAAATCACCCAGCAGAGAAACTCCTTCAACGACGACGGTCGTTGCGCAGGTGGTTTTCGCCGTCGGTGTTGAGTCCACAATAGAAAAAAAAAGCGGAAGGAACACAGCGAAACTAATCGGAAACGAAATATCTTCACTTTTTTTTCAGCTGCTTGTTACACGATTGTTTGTTTGCTTTCGCGGCGTTGTTAGCAACTGAAAAAAAAAGGAAAGGGACAAGGTAGTCCACCTCATACTGTCCGCAAAATAAGAGTTGCACGCTGCAATCTGGTACTTGTGTGACCTTTTTGCTTCCGCATTTCTCTTCCATGTGATTTTGCGCAGGTTTTCCGTTTGCTCGCTTGACGAAGCAGTTCAAAAGTACATTCAAGTTTATCTTGTTGACGTACTTATCCAGGCAAGCTTTGCACACCGCGCATTTGTTTCGTCGATCAGAGGCCTCAAGTCTGCCTTCAGCTGAACTCTTGTCTGGGGTGTCGAAGGCACGACTGATGTTATCGGCTAGGTGACGAGCTAAGTCATAAGATGGTGTCGTTTTCGCATGCGAATATTTCTAGTTCGTCAACGAAAGGTCTTTCGACGTGTTTCATGTTTCTGATTGCTGTTGGACTGGGCAAGCATAACGACAGGTCTTCCCACCCGGCTACATTGGACTGGGTGTTCAGTTGTTCGTCTGGTCTGTCGTCCGTGAAGGTTTCCGCGATCTCCGTGGAGTTGTCATAATCGTCTGTTGTGGCGTCAGTGGCAATTTTGAAGCCAGACTTGGATAGCTCTTCCAGTATAATTTGAATGCTGCAGTAACTTAATTACTCACGTTTGTTGGGTCTTCGGGAACCGGAAGGTTTTCCCACCATATCGTAGAAACTGGTTTTTGCAGTGGCAGGCAGCCCATGGCATGCCTGCCATTTCCAAGTATACGCTGGTGTATGCCCGAACGCGGCCAGTTGATTAACAGATCAGGACCACATTGCAGATGTGCGCCGTACACCAATAAAACCCGTATAGAAATGCATAACGATCTCACACTTTTTAATATGTTTAATAAATACCAAAAACACATAAGAAGGTTTCGGATTAGACACTCGATCGAAAGCGAAAATAGGAGGTTATCGCAGACGACAGTGAAAAAAACAACAACATCAACAACAACCACAAAGTTGCAGACGGCCCTCAAAATATTCAGGAATAGTAAGCGCCGAGGCGAAGGAAAGAGAGTAAAAACTAAGCCAAAGAAGGCAAAGAAAAGCCCACAATGGTTCCAACTAGAGCCACTAGTTCCAACGTCAAGTACGCACAATATAAAAAAAGCAAATAAAAAAATGGAATTTATTGTAGAAGACGCAGAAGATGTTAGTAGTCCCGACGGTAACTATCGGAATTCCTGCACCGTATATAACGCGACCGAAATCACCTTTTTTTGCGCTACGACGTCCTCCTCTTTTTTATTTTGCTCTCGCGAGAAGTCCGTTTTTTTGTGAATCTACTTTTTATTAATTTTAGTAATAGCGTCAGATTTGCATGTGCACAGTCGACTTCTTCCAGAGCATACTGACCTCGCAGTAACGTAACTGGTTCCAAATCGCCTTTTGCTTCTTCATCCGGAGACGATATTAACGGGATTAACCAGCTTGCCTATTCGACAAGACGGTTATCAGACAGACATTCATGAGAAATGGGAATTGCAACAACAAAACGAATTGATTGATCAGAACAGTAAAATTGAGGCGTGGCTATGTTCTGAAATTTCCGTACACTGCCCTTTTTCAAAATACAGCTCGAAGGTAAATTCGTGTTCTGTCTGGCTCAGATACGTTGTGACCTTAGATAAGTTGTTACAGAGGGTTTTCTGCAGGAGAGCCCCAAAATTGCAACCTGAAAGCTCTAACATCTTTCCCACGCAATGAAAATGTACTTCACTTATGAGGTGGCACCTATTTTATAGCATTCAAAGCAGCGAATACCCGTGAACGTTTTTTTTATTGGACAGCTCGCATGCGGGGATAATTCGTCTGCTAGCCGAAACTCAGAGCTCGCCAGGGGCGCTGCGATCACAATTTTTGCCCGCTCTCGGCGGGAGTTGCCAGTATTGGCTTACATAGTGTTTGCTTTAACAAGTGCAGCGCCAGTGCTCGCCCACTACAACCTAGATAAAAAGGCCGGCACATGACGTCATCTCTAGCGGACGCTCGACCCGCACCAAGCGGGAAATATGTAGAAGCTCGACAAGAGTCTCCGGAAAGCGGCGGACGAGTCCTTCTTGGCGGCAAACGCTTTCTAACGTCGCGCTTGTTGGGAGACGCTGCAAGACTCGCTAGCTGCGATGCTGACGCCAGCTAGCTAGAGCAGCGTCAATCCACCCTTGATTACGTTCAGAAGGAAGGGGTAAAGGTGCAAACCCTGGTACTTTAGGTGGTATTGGCTCACCAAACAGAAGTGCCAACCTTAGCGTTCGAACTTCGAACGCCGGCGTTCGCCATTCGAACGCCAAATTCTGCGCGAAGAGCAGACGACCCTCTTGTTCGCTCTGATTGGCGGAGAGAGAGGGTAGACACAAAGGCTACAGCTACTCCTTGCGTTTGCCCACTATCCTTCCAATCCCTGACGTCACCTCAAGCTCTCGTCTCCACCTCTCTTTTAGTTTCTGACCATGTATATTCACAAGTAGGCAAAATGTGTTTTTTTTTCTTTTGTAATATCTTACCTTAGTAGCATACTTACAGCTTATGAAAAACTTGGTTCCTCTTTAGGGAAGATGCCAAACTCTGGACGTCTCTAATGTTTTCCGTGGCTATATATGTATTTGAACACATTGGGAATAAAAAAATAATATATATATATATATATATAAAATTACCGGAACGTCGCACCAGTAATCAGCTTAATCTCGATCACTACTTAGCATTTTGCGGGCCCACAGTTTTAGAACGCCACACTTTATAAAAGCTATTATTGTGTTTTGGACCGCGAATACGCACTCTCTCAGTATTTAAAATGTCAACCTACATAGGATTTCACGTGTTCTTTCGAAATAAATTAGCAGGTATCAAATTTCATGATTAAATTAATCATGGCTTTACGCAAACCCATTGATGATTATCAGGTCCAGCTCACTGCACCACCTGCAATGTGTCGACATTAACGAACTGGAAAGATAATACGAAAAAGGCAATAAAACAGAAGTACTGAAGATGAAAAGAAAGATGCTTAAAATTGGGCATTTCATTTTATCGAGAAGTGTCATTAAAAATTAAACGCATAAAAACAAGATCCAGCGACCTTGTAAGAGGGATCGATATCACTCCTGAATCCAATAAACGAGTTTCTGGAGTTTAATGCACAAAGTCTGGCAAATTTAGGAACCGCGCTCGTAACTTTAAAACGGAAGCCCCAATGTCTCTTTCATTTGTTTTTATCGCGAGCGCGGCACCGTAATTTAGGTTTCGCATTAATTAAACATTTTTCAACTTAGCCAGCAATAATTTAAGGCAAAATCTTCCAACACCACTGGATATCCTCGAGTGGATTTCGCCATTAATCTGCAAAAGCTGGGTCCGCACCGTATAATACAAAAGGCGTCAGGATTTCTAATAACACGTTTTACCGTATAATCCGATCATAATGACCATACTGTGCTCGCGGTAAGTTCGTTCTGCGATTTAAGAAGTATATTTATATAATCACCGTCTGACATTATTAGTGCGATTGGGAATAGTGTCACATTGTAGTCGCGGCGCTTGGTTTTCAAACTGTGCGTGTAAAGTGGACTACAAATAGAAAGGTGTTTTTGTATGAAAAGATAAATTATAAATGAATTAGCTCTGGCTTACCAATTGCGTTCTTTCTTTTGAATGTATTGGTGAAGAAAATCATGTCCATACTACGTGTTTACTGTTTAGGCAGAGAGCGATAAAGCTAGCAGAGAAATACATGTCATGTAATATAGTATTTAAATTAAAAACAACAAAAGCAAAACCATGGATCAACAACAGTGTACTACGATTAAAAAAAAAGACGGAACCGTGCTATACGTTTGGAACAAAAATAACAAGTCACCAGTAAACAAGCGGAGCTGAAAGAACGGACGACGATGTACCGAGTCATCCTGAAGAAAGCAAAAGGAGATTTCCTACAGCGGCTCGAAGACGGAATGCAAAATACCGATAAACCATTATGGAAGTTTATGAAGCGTTGCGGAAATTTCCAGATAGGAATAACTGACTTATTAGTAAATAAAAAAATAATTACAGCTGGTGGCAGATGATAAAACCCGTTTGCTCCACTTTCGTCTAACTCATTGTTAGCTCCATTGGTAGAGCGCTCCAACTAGAAATGGAGAAGTCCCCGGTTCGATACAAGAAGCAGGCGACTTTTTTCGGTCGCTCACCAGTCACCTAGCTGTATTTGGAGGTTTGTGTTTTTCCTTCCCGTTGTTCCTTTCTCCAGTAAATATAATCATCGTAATTACAGATGCCTGTCAAAAAGCTTGAATTTGTATTGTGTGTCTCAACTCGTTTTGTTCTCCTGGAAAAAATATAACGCCAGTAACGCTTACACAGAAATACGTTGATATGGCTGCTGTGGAGGTTGCTGGCAAGGAGTCCTAAAGCCCTAAAAAAAAATAGGCTAAACTAAAACAATTGGCCCTGATCAAATTTCGCCTAGGGCTCTGACGCGCTGTGTTGACGCCATTGCCGCATTCTTTTTCTAATCTTCAACCAGTCTTTGCTTGATGGGTCATTACCAAACGATTGAGAAGTAGCCCATTGCAAATGAAGGAACCCAAAAAGCATGTTGCGAATTACAGGCCAACTACCTAACACTCGTTGTTGCAAACTACGCGAGCATGTTTTATATAGCCAGATAAGGCAAACATCTTTAATGGTGCTTTGAGGAGGTTTCTGGGGTTATTTAAATATGGTGAAAGAGCAGTCTGCTTGCTCTAAGCATTCTAGAAATCCCAAAATCAATATGATACGGGACAGATTTCTCTATTATAAAAACAATCAAAGATCTCAACACACCGGGGTCATGTCCAGCAATGGGAGGGACCTTGTTCTGAAACCAGGACGACTGTCAGACCATAGCAAGCGAAGAACTCGCGCCTCCTACCGGTGGAACCGCGGAGTGATATCAAGAATGCGCGCGGTTCGTTGCTGTTTGATAGAATGTCCAGCGCAGCGCGAGCGCGAAACGCTGTGCCTTTAATTCCACTTCCCTCTACAATCTGTACATATATACAACGAGACCAGGCTAATCATATAAGAGTTTGTGTCTCACATCTTCCTTTCTCTACAAAACGCTTGTGGCGTAAAGTTTTGGTCGAACAACACATCTTCTACTTTTCGTGTGTGCGTGGCTTGTGTCGGTACATGCTGGAACGGACAGGGGTACATTCCGGTGTACTTTTCGATGTTGCGGTTTCGGCGGTCGGCATCGGGACCTGGTGTCCTGCTGTATGAACGGACGTATCGCCTGTGTCCGTCCAGTATGATCTTGCTCCTCAGCTGACCTGTGGACAGTGTCAACCTCGAGGTCCACTACCCAGACTTCCGTGCTGATGTTCGCCGTAAGATTTCGCACCCCTGGCGAGAATCGTGCCTGGTTTCTCGCCTTTTCTGTCAGAAGTCCTTGTTTGCCCGTCTGGGAGACACAGGCTGCTGAAGAAGTTGAAGAGTTGTTCTTATTCTTCACCCATTAGTAAATTCGCAGTGTAAGTAACTGTTCTTGAGGGGGCTGGCCCTGTAGGTAAGAAGGGTCTGGTGCCGGATTCTCCCTACTTTTTAGAGATCCTCGATTATTTTTACGGCAGCTTCGCGACCGTTACTTTGTGATAGTGGAGACTTGAAGTTATGTGTTCAAACTCATATTCTTCGCGGCATCGCGAACGATGAATCGGGTCTTGAAAACTGTAAAACTGTTGTCACTGATGATCACCTCCGGTATGCTGGCGTCTTAAAGATAGATTGCGGTCATGTCACAGTTAGTCAAGCTAGTGAGTCACCAACTGGGGAGACTCGAGTAGTAATTCAGATAACTGGTCACTCCCGACCCTCGAATAAAAAAAAAAATCACGCCCACTCGCATGCCTGTTCCCGTGAGCTTCAGTGGCATTTTTCCCACTTATTTGTGTTGGAGGTAAGTCCGACATGACGCCAAAGTTCTCAATGTCAGCGTCGATTGCTGGCGTCAGCACTTCGTTTCTGTCTCTTTGCGCGGCATTTCATTCGCGCCAGAAATGGCCTTCGTGCAGAATGCGAAGATGTTTCCTGAAATGCCGGGATGATGATTTTGTTACGCATAAGGACGTCTTCGACTTCGGGTGACATGGTCTTTATGCGGCCAGAACTCCTTTAGTCAAGGCTGTAGATCACGATGACTTCACAGTCTTTTGTCGGTGCGATGTGGAGTTGGCGGTAGACTCATCTTCTTCTTGTTCTTCAGCTCTGCAACGGAAGGGGGAGAAACTGGCGTTTGCTGCGCTGGTTTATGCCTTCACCTTTTCCAGCTCGTTGTCCTCAATCGCTCGGCGACCTTGACAAAGGCCAGCGGCGGTGATGTCTTGCCAGGAATGTACATGATTTCATAAGCGTACCGTATTGCGCGCATGCGTCCTGCAAAGTCGAGGTGTCAAGTCCTGAATCGCTTTCGACCCAAAACAGCGAGACAAGAGGTTTGTGGTTCGTTTCCAGCAAAACGTGGCTCCGCAGACGTAGGTGAAAACTTCTGGCAGGCCCGGACGAGAGCAAGACCTTCCTCGCGATCTGAAGTTGCAACGGCCTTTAACTTCGGTTAGTACCGGGAAGCATAGGCAATGACAGCGTAGCGACCGTCGTCTTGCTGCTGACGTAGGACAGCACCCAGGCCATACGAGGAGGCATCCGCCGTGACTTTTAGCTGGTCTCTTCGGGGAGTACACCGCGAGGACTGAATCTATTGAGAGTAGTTCTTTCCAGTTTGAGTGATTGCTGTTCCTGCGCGGTTCCAGAAGAATCTACACGACAACGTGCTTGACAGTGGCAGGCAGCAGTCCTTACAGTTAGGTACAAAATCATTCCAAGAAAAGCCATGCCCATCAGTCGTCGGAGTTCGGGTTTCGGAGGCTGGCCTCGGCATCCCAGTGACTGCTTTTATCTTGTTCTCGCCAGATCGTACGTGGTTGTTATCACGGCGTCTAAAGTACTGTATCTTCGTGACGCCAAACTGGCTTTGTTCTGTTCAGGATCACGTTTGCGGCCCTTGAACTCGCCTGAGAGAAGGCGGAGTCGTTGTTCGTGCGGTTCCTTTGATGATTCCCAAACAAGGCTATCGTCCATGAGGCAAGCAACACCTTCTGGCACCCTGAGAATGCCACTCATGCGCCGGGGTTAGCAGTGTTTGGGCAGAGTTAGATTCAAAATGGTAGGCGATTAAAGCAAAAGCGACCGGGAAGGGTATGCGATGAAAGCGGTCAGCGTTTTACTTTTCTCGCTTAAAGGAATCTGCCAAAACTCTGATTTGGCAACCATTTTGAGAACCGGTAATTCCTTGCAGCGCGTCCCAAGGGTGTGTTCCACCCTCAAATGAGATGCTATTCACGTAGGACGCAACTTGTTGAGCTCTGTGTGTCTATAAATATGCGCAGGGTGTTCCTGACGGTTTGGGTACCACCCCCATTGGAGCACACCAAGAGGTGGGTTCTGTTTCTGGGGTGATGACGCCGATTTCTTGCATTTGGTAGAAGCTCCCTGGTCTTTTCCACACAGGGGTGAGGCACCCGACGAGACGTGAGAGATGCGGAGTGGCGTCAGGTCGAAGCAGTATGTCACACTCTTGTTGTAACTTGCCAAGACCTTGAAGACCTCAGGAAGTCTTTGTCGACGTTCACCACCGAAATGAGCGAGGGAGCCGAACAGTCCCAAGTGGTTGATGGCTGTTTGCCATGAAGTGCGGGTGGAGTAGCGGAAGGACGTAAACGTCTTCGACGCTTGCGTTCGTCCTGCAGTCGGAGCTTGCCACTCCCGGAATGCGAAGAGCTTTTCCGTCAGGTCCCCGAAGTCAACGCGTTGTGGGTTTCGAGGATAGGCTTGAAATGCTGATGGGCTCGTTGTCTTGGAATGACATGTCCGTCCGCTCCCGTGTCGATCTTGAAGATCAAATGCTTCTACTTGCGGAGCGTACTTCCAGGCTGACGAGGGAGTTTCACCACCAAACCAAGGAATCCTGGCTTCTTTGATTGTCTGCAGCATTTGCACCAACCGGCAAATAGTCGCATAGTGACTTCTTTCCGCGCTTTTGGCACGCCACTCTTTGCTAGGCATAGAGCCTGCGCGTGCCGCCTTACCGCACCAGCCACATGAGCGGGCCTGATCTTTCTTGCCGCTGCCTTTGTAGGTTGCTTCTGCGCGTTACCTGCTTGGCGTCGGAGTTGTGTTTAGCAGGCTTGTTCTTCGCGTGTAGGGCATCCACGGCTGCAGTTTCGGCGACCTTGACGGAGTTCTGCCTGTTGTAGTTGAACAGACTCGTCCTGACGCGCAACGGTGAGTGACTTCAAGAGATTGAGGTCGGGGTCTAACTGAAGAGTTTGCGACACCTTGTGATTCTTGAGGTCTACGACTAGCCTGTCTCGGATCAGTTCCTCGCGGAGTTCTCCGAAGTTGCAGGTGTCATTAGGCATGGAGAGCTGTGGTAAGATCTTCGACAGACTCAACGTCCAGTTGACCTGTGCTGGGACTTGCCCGTTTGAAGATGACGTTTTCCGAGGAATGGCGAAAGCGTCGTAGCTCGAGTACCAAGTCGAAGTTTTTCTGCTCATCGGACGTCAACTTGAACGTGTTGAAACGCTTCCCCTGCCTGGGGGCCCATGAGTGTACACCAGCGTATCAATCCTTGACTCTCCGACGGTCGCAAAGTCCCGAAGCAGCGCGGTAGCGGTGAACCCTTCTTCCATTGAGGCCAGTCTGACGGCGACGAAAACGTGGATGGCCGTCAGGCGGCGTAACCTGAAACGGTCATCGTTCGCTGGCGTCGGCTCGACGTCAACCGGGGTACGAGTCAGGTCCGCTGGCAGCGAAGAGCATAGTCCGTGGTGGAGGCCGTAGAGGCTAGCCAGGTTAAGGTTTCAGGACAAGGGCCATTAGGTAAAGGACGTCATTCGGGGAGGAGAGCAGTGTCAGCACATCCCACTTTTGACACCATGCTTGATAGAATGTCCAGCGCAGCGCGAAGCGCGAGGCGTGCCTCACCTTTTTCTCACCTGTACATGTATACAACGACTACAGCACTATAAGAGTCTGTGTCTCACAGTTGCCCGTAGAGCAAGGACTATGATTCAACCCAGGAGAGCGCGCGCTTGAGAGCTGACGGCCGCACGCATCACTCCCGCGATACAAAAAAAAAACATAAAAAACAATGAGAAAAACAACAACATGGTACGTTGCTTTGGAGATGATTATTGCAAGTACTATCTTCCCTCTGCGCCGAAATTAACATTGTTAGACTCTTTTTTTTCTCTTATCATTTTGAAAAGCATAAATATTTCGTATAACGGCGTTTGCAATCTCAAATAAATGTCGCGTTTTCATTGGTCTCTGGTCGTCATGGCTGCCGGCACAATGCTCCTTTCATCGCCGGAGATGACCTCGGTGTGTTCGAGCTTTAATTGCTTTTTTTTTAACATAGGAAAATCGGCAGTGCATCGCTATGATTTATGGATTTTTAAGATGCTTTGAGCCCGCAGACCGAGTTACTCGCCATAGCTAGGCGATCTCAGAAGCCTCCTCAGGGCAACTTTAAGTGCGCTCAAAATCAACACGTAATCCGGATTCCGTGTACCGGAACACGAAAACAAAGCGTGTTCCGGCGCACGTACTACGGAGCGAAAATTTAGTTCCTGGTTTGGACGGCCATATCGAAAACATGGGCGTATTCAGAATACAGGGAAAAGAGGGAGAGGATACGTAGCGTGACGAAGTCCGGCAGTGAGGTATTTCGCGACCACGGGTGCAATGCGGCCGCTACAAGTGCACTCCTGCTGTCGAGAAAAATGCGCGTCGTCTGCTCCGCGACGTGGCGACATGGCAATGTCGATTGGCTTCAGGCGCGACTGCTCGGTTCCGATCGAGCGGAACGACATCGTCGCGAGGCTACGAGTACATTTACAATGGTTAAAAAGCGCAACAGGAGAACGGACAGAAAGGACGACACAGACACAGTGCTACTTTACAACTGACGTTTATATAGGAGTATTCACTCAGCGGCTATAGACCTTCCAAAAAAGAGCGTGTGGCCTGTGCCATTTTGAGTGTCTGTGCGTATGGCGCGTGCTTTGCTCGCTTTCCGAAGCGACGAACACGCACGTGCTGGGCTGTGAAGATCGCACGCTGACTGTGATTTTGTAAACATTGGAAAGGTCTATAGCTGTGTGCGCGAATGGTGAGCGCGTGCCGATGGCGAGCTTCACAGTTCTTTGTAACGTGCATTCCGCACCATCAAGAGTGTCGGTCTTAGCAGCCTGTTGATGTGACTCGTTCTGAGCATGTGCTCAAACAGCACCCACAAATATGGCGTCCAGTGAATACTCCCTATTGTCATTGTCACTCAATAAATACATACTGGTGCCAACAAAACCAACTCAAGAAAATATACAAATACACATTGCTGAAAGGACGAAATGCACATTGCACATACACACATACACATTGTCGGGATTGTGGCTGCACTCTTTGCTGACCGCTGTTTCAAACAAAAAAAAACAAAAAACATAAACAAATTCACCGAGAAGTACTTGAGGCCCAAGAAATTGGTAGCCTGGGGCTGCCGTGTCCAGCGCACCCTCTGTATCTCTGTAGTTTAAGTCATTTGTGTCAAGCGAGAGTGGTGTAAATAGGGGAAGAATCTTTACTATTCTTACGGTTTATTACAACCATTATATGAAGGGTTCTGCTCGCAACACCATTTTAGTAGTGTTTGAGACGTTCTACTTCTCTTCGTGTCACCTCTCGCATTCCTCGGTTTCGGGTTACTCTCTAATGGAAATTTTCTACGTTAATTTTATTACTTCGAACGCATACATTGCATAGTTTTTGAGTTACCGGCTCAAATGAGCAAGTAGCCGAGAGACTTCAGTTAACCATTCGGTCGATAGATTTTTATCCAAAAGACGTTTCAAAGTGATCGAGATTTCTTTTTAAAAGTATACTATAGAGAAAGGTTCAATGCACAGTTCTTTTATTTATTATCTAGTGAGGACCACCTGTTGTGCTTGCAGGTTGGTCAGGTTTAGAAGTATAAAATGGAAATATTGAAGGCGAAATGCTGTCACCTTTCTAACAAGCGGTTTTATTCTAACGCGTCCGTTTTCGGAACATTTCGGCGGTTTGCAAAGCCCGAACCGGAGGAACTTTTACAGAGCTTTTTCATCGGATGGAAAGCTTTCATCCTAAAAATTAAATAATGAGAAGAGTTAAAAATTTGAGTAAAAAGAGCCGGCGCTCAAATACACATCTCGCAAAATTGAACCAATCTTAGCAGCGTCTTGGGAACGCCTTGGTCAAAGTTTCGATTTTGATTTGTCAAACTCACTTCAGGACATCGGGTTACTAGCAATTACAGTCTTGACATTTCCAGTTATGTGACTTCCCTTACATTTAGAATACTGGAGGTCACCATGCTGTAGTTCTTGCCCACCAACACGAATATTGCTGGGAATGTTCCTTTGGGGGCTTGCCATAGTATATGCGGAGGGAAACAATACTACGATGGCGTGCACATGGAAGAACCATACTGGGCCGGTCATCCTGTCCCATTGTCTCTTTAATATCCTAGGCTTCTTAAATTATCCGTGAGCTGGAAGGGTCATGCCGCAGTCTGCAGTGGAAGCCAGGCCGTCAGAGAGTCATGGAACGCGGCCAGCCGTACTCCTACTCGTCGCTAAGCCTTAGCAGGTCCTTACGGCCGCTGGAGGCACGTGTTTCGCTCTCACAAAGATGAATGGGTTAGATGCAAGCCAGTGCCAACTTCATTTTCATGCACTGCTAATGGCTAATTCGGGTGGTCATTTTCC
The DNA here is from genome assembly GCA_037355805.1 of Ixodes ricinus. NCBI lineage: Eukaryota > Metazoa > Arthropoda > Arachnida > Ixodida > Ixodidae > Ixodes > Ixodes ricinus. Next base: position 19,972 of record JAZHYW010065937.1, read on the forward strand.
GGCAAAATATTTTGCCATATCTCCGGCAAGGGCGTTCGCGTGGTCGAAAAGCTGGCTGGTGCAAGCTGTTCGGGTGGCGCTTCTCAGGCGTGTGCCGGCAATTTACCGGCACAATTTTTGCCCGAGCTTCAAGAGGTCGGGCAGCTTGTCTGCCAGACTGTATCCGGTATCGTCACATCCGATTGGGGAAAGGCAACCAAACGAAACAATGCTTGCCGAAAGCGGCAAAGAGCGGGTTCGAGTGGCAAACGAAGCCATCGAGACAGACACCCATTTGTGCTCCGAGACAAGATAGCGAAAACAACGAAGATAAAGATAATTTATGTTTCAGAGAAAGCCAACATTTTTGGAAGAATTTGTCCAGCCTGCGCAAGGTCAGTTTGCTTTGAGACACGGGCTGCATCATACATTACTTTGTTTTACAACTCTGTAGTAACACGTTATTACACCGCTGAAAAACAAAATGCATGCATAGTGATGCAGTTCGATACTCGAATACGCATTACAATTTCAAGGGGGTGAGCGCAATGAGAAAACTGAGGATTCCAAAAAAGGTAATAACAATAAACAGAATATGAAAAGCGACGCTGGCAAGCCTCCTTGGGACCCTTGTAAAATGGGGACAGTTCCTCAGAAATCCAAACACTGATATATTGAAATTTGACGCGTGTGCGGACAGCCCCACACCGATTTATTAATCTGCCTTTCCTTTAACTTTATAATTTAAGATGCATCTAAGCTGAGCGGACCGTGGTAATGTTAATAATTCGAAAACTATTGTGAAGCCGCTTGTGTTTACGCACATCTCAAGGAGTCAGAATTTATATTGTTGGCACATACAGCGTGCTTATTGTACCATAGAATAATCGAGCAAGGAGTTAACAAAGCTCGCGCGCGACCCAGGCAAATAAGAACGCCAGTTGCCGGCGCTTTGTGTTCGGGTGGAGAGGGTCACGTGGCACGCCCCTGGCGCGTTTTTGGTCGCCGGTGCTACCGGCAAGGGCTCGCCGGCGATTGACCACTCGAACTTGCCATACGATGCACTACATCATCAACGGCGGAATCGAAATCGAAACCATGCCCATTCTTCTCACGGCCAAAATGTCCCATAATTCAATGCGCGCAGTATAGCATGCAGAGATTTTTGAAAGTAGTCTCTCGCCACCAACGTTAGAGTAGCCTACGTGCGAACCGACCATCTGGTGTGTATCACGTGCGTGTAGCTTCTCATTTTGAATCTATAAATAGTCTCAGCAAAGCCAAGCATCGCGCGAATGTAACGTATACATTTTGCTAAATAAAAAAAAATTCCTTATTGCCGTACTTGCGTGGTAAAGGCAATGCAGTGATAACACAGAATGTGATGTGGTTGTTCTCAGAGCCCGTTGGGCCGTGAAACGCAGTAGACTGAGCGTGCGTAAAGCCATGGCAATGGGAACGCAGCAGCGCAGCAGTGCGCCTAAATTTGAGAGCGCTTCCAACTGCTCGACCGGTTTCGCGAGTTGATGTGCTCTAAGAAGGTGGCGAAACCGCTGATTGTCCGCAAGCTTCTCTTCACATGAGCGCATTTCCTTCTTGAATCCTTATCAGAGCTTCGAGAGGCATCCCTATTAAATTGCAAGCCCTCTGTAAAGATTGAGTGACTCCCTCTCTTAAATTGAGGCACTTTACAGCGCCGAGAGGCGCAGAGTGCAAACTGAGCATGCCTAGTGTAGCGCATGCCATTTTACAGCGACGCTGTATATGGTTAGGTTTCCATGCATTTTTGGTATCTGTGTTCAAAATCAAAATTGCATGTAAAAGTGCTGCATTTTATGGAAATGCAAATATGCCTCGCCACCTCGATATGCGTTTTGATAAGGAAAGACGTTGAAACGTGTGATAATGGAGATACATCCAAGAACAATGGGCCTTCTCCCGCTCGAGTAGGGTAATGTCATTGCTTTACATATATGAAAGCGGAAGCTTTTATATATGGAAAGTAGTATATGTATAGATATAGCTTTAGCAAAAAATCTCACCAAAGTTGACATGAAACGGATTAGTTTATATCACACTCATCAGAAAGCAATCATATCTACCGCTTCAAAATGATGTATAATGCTGTGAATAAACATTTGGTGAAGTGCTTTTGTGTGTATCTTGGTGAATCATTTGTGCTGGTGCTCCACAGCTTCGCTGGCTAACCACCTTCACAGAGTAGAATGGCTCACAATTGTTTTGTTTTTCTTTGCTTTTCTTTCGCTCTCTCTCCCACTCTTTCTTTTGGGAAGCCCGAAGCGCGCTCCCTTGAGGGAGAAGAGCGCCACTGCATGTCTGACTCACTGTAATTGTGTCCACTAAGTGAAAGGACCATCTCTGCGTCTGCGATTCGCACAGTCGGCCTGTCTACTTTCGTTGCTTGCACCTAACCGGATATGCTTAGGTGCCAGCCGTTATAACACATCCTGTGCTAACACGCGTAGCAACTCCTCCAACGACGCGCACGGTTTCGCGTTTTGTTGGGCACTTTGAAAATTTGTAATCGCCGCCGTACTTATACGGCGACGAGGGTCAAAGGGTGAAGCATCCTCCCTGCTTCGCAAGAAGTTATTACAGCCCATCCACAGGCCAAATGTCACGAATGCTGTACCGTTTTTCTTTTCCTAATTTGGAGAATCGAAGTTACGCACAAACTCGCATCCCAACCACGGAGACCTGACCGATAACGCCACAAAGGCAGGAGGGAAATGTGGCGGACAAAGTGACGAAGACGAGAACCGCTAACAAAAGCCAGTTGCAACATATGCCTCGGTGTTTGGTAAGAGACGTTGGGAAACACTCCGGAAAAGGGCAGCATAAGTAACATAAAAGCAGGCCGGGAACAAGCGAAGTCTGTTCCACGAAGCAACTTCTTTCCCAACGTTCCTCGGGGAAAAAATGGTCCAGTTTAGGATCGGTTACAAAGAAATCGGAGGAGGACAGAAGTGCGAGAAGAGGAAAACGGGATCGACGCGGGAAAACGGAGGCAGTAAAAAAGAACAAAGGACCGCATTGTGTAGGTAAAGAACCGGGGGCTGTAAAAAAATGCACAATGCCGAGCCTAATACCAGGACGCAAACGAGGAGGTCTACGACACTAGAAACATCACGAGGGACAGCGAAAAAGAGGAAACACAGTTAGAACTAAATTTAAAGAGAACGAGAGTGAAGGGAACAGAAAGTGAGTGGGTGAAGAAGTAAACGAGTGAAATGAGAGGAATTATTATATTTGTAAAGGTTATTGAGTGAATGGGTAATAATGTAAGTAAGTGAACAATACACGATTGAAACAAGACAAATAATCGAACGAAGTGAGGGAATGCGTAAAGCAAGTGAATCAGTAAGTGAATATGTAAGCGAGCAAAGCGAGTGAAACAATAAGTGAAGTAAGTGATCAAATAAAGTGAGTGAGCGAGTGTTTATTGCAAAGGAGTGAAATAAGTGATCGTGGGAAAGTATAATGAAGGAGGTCAGCGACGAAAGGATGGAGCGAAACTAAAAGAGTGAGTAAAGTGAATGGGGGGAAGGTGAGAAAGGGAGGAAGGGATTTTGTGTGTGAGCAAAGAAAGTTAGAGACCGAGTGAGTGAGTGAGTGTAAGTCTAAATGGGTGAATGAGATATGTTTAGTCGTGTCTGAGCGTGTCAGAGAGCGAAGTAAATAAGTGGACAAGTGAAGTATCTAAATTAGTGAGAGAGAATAAATGGAGCGAGTGAGTGAGTGAGATAGCAGAGTGAGGGAATGAGGTATGTATAAGAGTCCATGCTTCTATGCCCGTCCGCGTCAAACCACACGCACACATTCACGCAAAAGAACACGAACGAAAACACGAATCTCACATCCTTTAACAAAGTAAAAACAGCGAGCTACTGAGGAATTTCTAACAAGACCGAGCAGGGCCCACCCATGATTTATGCGTGCTCGTTGAGTCATACTGCCGACGCAATATATAGCCCCGAACAATGTATAAACAGTGCGCGGCGGGAAAGGACGGCCGCGCCTGTGCCGCAGAGATAGGAAGGCCCTTGACCCCGCTGGCCGCCCGCTCCACCCGAGAACGCTCATCCGACCGCACCGCCGTTTCTGCGTTGGCTCACTCACGTTCTATAGTTCGTTTCCACACGAATACAGGGCACAGTCGACGTTTGAACCGAAGGGGACAAACAATAGGCATGAAACTTTCTAAGGCACGAAGTCTGTCTTTCTCGCACGAGTGCTATATCCCATTAAACCAATCAGGCACTGTGAACGCGACAAGTAATTGAGCTTTTATTTTATCCGTAAGTGTTTGTGCTCCTAGCTTTGAGTGCACTGTGAACCATGGCAAAAAATTGCGACCCAAAAGTGTTTCACGTGGCTCAGTTTTACAACGACTACTTTATGGATCTCTCCCCCCCCCCCCCCCCTCCTCTCTCTCTCTTTCTCGAAATGACGTGGGCGTCCTTTGTCAATAGGCCTGTTGCTATCTGCCAGGGGCGCGAGCGCGCCCGTAAGGCCAGAGGCTTATATAGAGGGAGTTTGGTCGATGGAAGGAGCCGTGGTGGAGGGGCGAAAACGGAGGCGCCGCGAGCGTCGCATATTCCCCCGTGATGATACTGCGCAGTAAAAATATCTTAAATGACATTGAAAATTCCGCGTACCACTGCACACATTTTCTTTTGATGGTGGCTGAAAGTGCATGAGTGGATAATTGTAAGAGTTTCATGGAAATAGTGAGTTTCAATGTGCTAATTGCGTTTACTGTGCCAGAAAAGATGATATTGACGTGAAATGTTTCTTCCAACATCAGGCGAAACCGCGAAAGTGGGTTGCGCGTTCGGTGTTAGGGTCGAAATTCCCATGAAGCCGTGTCCACGGTTTTCACTTTCCAATACGTCGTGGCCGCAGCTGGAACTGCAATCAAAAGAAAGATTGAGTGTATTCTGAATGTCGCCGTAACGACAACGTAAAGCGTGTTGCCATTTCAGTTAGGAAGGGTTCCACACTTCAAGTATAGCGTTCCGTAATAAAGTACTTGAATACATCTCTACCTACACTCTAAGAAATGCCTGCGCGGCTACTTAGCCGCAAAACACTCAAAGACCAATCTCTGTGATCTACGAAATCAGCTCAGCGAATGATAAATCGGAACATCCGTTCAGACCTAAAAATGAGGTCTGCGCTGTGGCATTACGCAATGCAAAGCGTCTTGCTTGCATTGCGGACTGCCACAGCGCAGACTTAATTTTGAGGTCTAAACAGATGTTCCCACCTCATCATTCGCTGAGCTGATTTCGTAGATCGTAGAGATTGGCTCTTCAAGTTTTTGCGGATAAGTAGACGCGCAGGTATGTCTTAGAGTATAGCAAGTGTGATTAGAAAATTATAAGTTCAGCTCATTCTCTCCGTTAGGGGAATATTCGTTTCTAGTGGTTGGTCGAGAAGAGCTGTCAATTCACGCGCCAAGGCCAGTGAAACAATTTCGTCCAATGACGTGCCCTATATTCGCCCTATTCTTACCAATCAATGACCGAACTCTCTCAACATATATGCCTCTGCGTAAGGCGCGACCGTGTAAATGTTTGCATTGAGTGTAAAGTGGCATGCAGTGTTCGGTAACGCATGAGCTATGTTCATTAACAAGAGTGTCCCAGCTTTCTTCTACGCGTGGCAACAGAGCTAGAAATGTGTTTAATTAAAAAACAAAATACAGAAAAATGGTGCTCGCGTTTTAGTGTATTATCAAAACGATAAGAATGCCTTTTTGTGTTTTACTTTCAATCGGAAATTTATATCCACCAAATAAATTCTGCGAGCTTGGCGCCCGCGAGCAATGTAAGAAAGCGCGAACCAAAACGCGACCGAAACATGTCCTATATGGCCTGCAACAATCACTGCTCAAACTTAAGAGCTGCATGCCTATAGACGATTGCAAGTAGGGCATCTGGCCGCCGCCATGTCTCTGTTCGTGCAGGCAAGCGCCAGAGCCATATATCTAGAAAGTTCGGTCATTAACCTGTAGGAATAGAGCAAAAATGAGGGCACGTTATTGGCCGAAATTGTTTCAGTGACCTCTGGCGGTTTGATTGAGACGTCTCGTGACCAACTACTAGTCACAAATGTTCCCCGAGCCGATGTACTGAGCTTAACGTATATCTTACGATCACGATCTTTAGGTAAGGATGTATTCAATGTATTCAAGTATTCTATTTATTCACGTTAAAGTTTAAATGCTTGACCCTTCGTAAGTGAATGGGCAACGCACTTGACGTTGTCGTCGCAGCAGACTTTCAGAATGCACTCCCACATTTCTCTTCATTGCACTCACAGCCGCGGCCACGACGGACTGGTTGGTAAAAACCGTGGACACGGCTACGTGGGAATTTTTACCCTAACACCGAACGCGCATCCCAAATTAGCAGTTTCGCCTCAGGCTTCTGGAAACATTCCCTCGTCAATGTCACCATGTAAGGCTCAGTAAACTCACTGAGCACCTCTGAGACTCCATATTTCCTTTAATCTTTTTTACAATTATCTATTCATGAAGTTTCAGCTTCATCCCGAAACAAAGAAAACTTGAACCGCGGTACGCGGCTCCAGCAAGGTCATCTTAAATATTCTTAATTCGCATTATCATCACTGGGGAAGTATTTGCCAAAGCTACGTTTACGCGCACGCTACCCATGCTTGCACTACAGTGGCCTAGAGAGTTGTAGTGGGCTCACAGGACGGCTCGGCCTGATGGGTTTGATGTCAGACACGGCGGTGGCGCTGTAAGCGTTTCCTCCTAAACTTTCCAGCGCGCAATGGCATGACCAGGGGCAATAATCTGGACACTTGGCGAGAAAGTCGGCGAGAAATCTGGCTGCCGTGATTGGCCAACGCCGCACTTGACCTTGACGCCGGCCAATCATAGCCGCCGGATTTCTCGCCGACGTTTTCGCCAAATGTCCAGATTACGGCCCCAGGTCGGATAGGCGGCTCTCGTCAATCGCGGGCAGCGGGCGGGAGAAGTTTCAGGAGGAATCTACTGCTGCGCCTCCGGCGTTTTCGACATCGGCCGCTTTAGCGCCCGAGTACATGGGGGAGATAGGGCGGTGAGCCGACTACCCAACATCTAGGGCACTGTACTCGCACGAGTGGGGCACCAGTCAGGCGCCATGTTTGCAAATATATATATTGCGAAATGCTTGATAGAATTTGGCAATATATACGCACTAATAGATTAACATTTTTATTACTTGCGCTTCCTATTACAAACTGGAACTCCCTCACTGACGATATTGTTAAAGAGCAAGATCCTTCTGTATTTCGCCAGAAGTGTTTAATTCTACTGACCTGATTAGCGAACAATATAGTTTTCCTTACTTTGTTTAAGGATTGTTTGCGTGCACGTGCAATTAATGTTTAATCTATTTAGTATGTTGTTATCGTCGCTTCAAATTATTGTTTCCCCTTCATGTAATGCATTCCACGAGAATGCCCTTGAGGGCAATGAACTTGAACTTGAACTTGAAAAATAAAATCCCCCTAACTAGTGGCGCTTTTCTTGGGATTCGATCCCGGGGCCGCTGATTCGGAAGCGAGCGCGCTACCACGGAGCCAAGCAGGCGCTTTACAGCAAGAGCTGTTATGGGTTCTTTAAACCCCAGGAAATGACGTCCGTTGTCGTTGTCGTTGTAGTAATTGTCATAGTAGGGCGTAGAGCATCCGTCGTCGATTTCGCCAGAAGCTCGACAAAAGATTGCCCACCGCCGCGGTGTAGGATTCGATCCTGTATGAGCCACATTACGCTGGAATCCGCACACGTCACTACAGAGCTCCGCTGAAGCTTAGAGCTCACCCACTTTATAAACTGCATTTTCGGTGTACACGTGTGAGTATGGGACTCGTGTAGCGACCGCTACACTGCGTTGCTGTCCGTGTCTGACGTGTTTTTGTGTCCCTTGTCTCCTTTTGCGTTCGCATACCAAGATGTTTAACCAACACGTTCTTCTAATTCTATCTAAAACTCCGCCTTCAGCGCGAGCTCGCTGACATCTACAGTGCTTTGGGTGCGCGTGCCTGCGCGTTGACACTCGTGTTAGCAAGGGCAGAAAGCTCGCGCTGAAAGCGGAGCTTCTACTGAGCTTCAAGGCGGGTTCACACATCTGTGTTGGTTGAGTTCGCATGCAACCGAAACAACCGTAACGACGAAGTCACCTGAACAAGAGTTCGCCGCACACAGCATGGCAAGCGACGCGGAGGGTAGCTTTCGGGAAGCAATCCATGAGTCAAGGTTGTTGCGGTGTTTCGGTCTTTACGTTCGTTTCGGTTGCATGCGAACGCAACCATTGCCAACGTGTGATCCAGCCCTAAGGGTGAACGGAGTATAGATGGTCACAGTTGCTGTGACGTCGTGATTGGAAATTCTTTGTCATTGTTAGCTGTTTCC